>CAUDNR010004436.1:2055-21732 GCA_958430865.1 Entrophospora sp. SA101 | reverse complement strand
CTTTTCCAGTAGTACGAAGATCATATAATAGGTTATATCTTGATTTTTTGATGCATTTAAAAAACAAGGATTTTTAAACAACAATAACAGATATACCCAGGGTATAATTATAAAGTGACGCATACAATTTAAAAACATATTTAAAATATTTCTTTTATATTTATTATATTTATATTTACATTTACATTTATATTTACATTTATATTTATATTTACATTCATTTTTATTTTTATTTTCAAATTCATGTATTCATATTCATGCCACCAATTTATTTATTTATAGGAAATGATACATATATATATATACAGTATTATATAATGGACGATAATTCATGATCAAAGGTAAAATGTTGATTTGATGAAGTCAATGAAAAGTTGAAAAATAAATAATATATTAGACTGTAATGAAAAACCAAGCCTATGTATTAAAAACATTCAATAAAGAAATACTATATTAATATTTTTACATATTATAAACATCAATTCGAAACTAAATTTCCTTCCCTCCGATAATTTTTGTTTTTCAAATTTACGTAACAATCTTCAAGCCAATAAAATTTAATTTTTGAGTGATATCTAGAAGGGAGATCGTCATAAAATTTAGCCAATGAAATCAAATGTTCACTATGTTATTGTGTAGTCACTGAACTTTTTTATTGGCTTTGTATATATATATATATCCTCTAACTCTTCCAAATATGGAAATGCATAACCAAAAAAATCATAGAATTAAAGCCAAGACATTTTCAAGTTTGCTATATACATATAATAAAAAACATTTTTACTCGATTTTTCAAATTTCAATAAGCTCAATCACCTGGCCGAAATTGGTTTTTCATAGTAGCCAAAATGAATTTTAATATCGTATTTCGGTTTTTTGTTAACCAAACATTATTCGGTATATTATATAGCTCATGTAATAACTTGTTTATTTATTATTATATAAGTTACCTTTAAAATTTTCCAATTCATTATTTTTGATATAAAAAAAATTGCATGTAACACAACATTTGAAAGAATATGATTATTTTATTAATTCATTATCATTCCCTTAAATTATTTATTATATTAACTTCTTTTTATTGAATTTACTATAGATTCATAACTGATTAGGCTTACTGATTCCTTCGCAAGTATTTCGTTGGATCGAATTCTTCCCGTGTATTCAACCCCATTGAGAAACATTTTTGAGTAAAATTTATCTAATTTATCTGTATCTTTTATTTCGAGAATTTGATATCTAGGTTTTATAACGTGTGTTTTTGCTGCAAATTCGTATACCAATTCTATAAATGTTTTAGATGAAAAATAACGACCATGGTCTAAATGTATTCTTTTGTTTGCTGAAGATGATTGATCTTCAGAACGTTTTCTTTTGTTCATTAAAGATGATCGATCTTCGTAGTCTAGTCTTCTTTCGTTCACTGAATATGATCGATTTTCGTGGTCGGATTGTCTTGTTTGATTTCTGTAATTTGATGGTCCTCCTTCTTTCATCGAAGATGACTGACCTCCAAAATATGATTGATTGTCGTTGTCGGATTGTCTTCTTTCCCACATCAAGGATGATCGATTTCCGTGGTCTAAAGTTGTTTGATTTCTGTAATTTGATGGTCCTCCTTCTTTCATTGAAGATGACTGACCTCCAAAATATCTTCTTTTGTTCATTAAAGATGGTCGATCTCCGTGGTAAAAGTGACTTCCTTCTTTCACTAAAGATGATCGATCTCCAAAATGTCTTCTTTCTAAGGTCGATTGCTTTCTACGGTACAAATGTCTTCTTCTTTCTTTCGCCAATGATAATTGATCTCTGCGGTCAATATGGTTTTTTTTCACTAAAGATGATCGGTCTCCAAGATATCTTCTTTTGTCCACTTTATCTTTAGTGAACAAAGGAAGATCTTTTGGATTTCTGTGGTAAAAACGACTTCTTTTTTCCACTAAAGAAGGTGAATATAATGGTATTCTTCGATTTTTGTAGTCTGATGACCTTCTTTCGCTCATTAAGGATGATTGATTTCCGTGATCTGATTGTCTTCCTTCTTCAACTAAAGATGATGGATCCGATAGTCTTATTTCGTTCACCAAGGATGGTTGATTTCCGTGATCTGATGGTCTTCCTTCTTTGGCTAAAGATGATTGATTTCCGTGATCTGATGGCCCTCCTTCTTTGGCTAAAGATGGTTGATTTCCGTGATCTGATGATGGTTCTCCTTCTTCGACTAAAGATGGTTGATTTCCGTGATTTGATGATGGTCTTCCTTCTTTGGCTAAAGATGATTGATTTCCGTGATCTGATGGCCCTCCTACTTTGGCTAAAGATGGTTGATTTCCGTGATCTGATGATGGTCCTCCTTCTTCGACTAAAGATGGTTGATTTCCGTGATCTGATGATGGTCTTCCTTCTTTGACTAAAAATGGTTGATTTCCGTGATTTGATGATGGCCCTCCTTCTTTGACTAAAGATGGTTGATTTCCGTGATGTGATGGTCCTCCTTCTTTGACTAAAGATGGTTGATTTCCGTGATGTGATGTCCCTCCTTCTTTGGCTAAAGATGGTTGATTTCCGTGATGTGATGGTCCTCTTTCTTTGACTAAAGATGGTTGATTTCCGTGATGTGATGGTCCTCCTTCTTTGACTAAAGATGATTGACTTCTACAGTTTGTATTTATTTCCTCTTCTATATCATTTACTTCGACTTCCACTAGCAACTCAAGATCATTAAACTCGTCCTTATGAGAAGGTATATAATCAAAAATGCCATTATCAAAAATGACATCATCGTCGGGAATTCTTCCAATTGACTTTTGGTATGCTATACTTTTTTCACGAATGATTTTCATTTCATCTGATCTAATTTCTTTATGCAAAATTTCAAGGGCTATAGCAGCAACGTGATCTTGTGCCTCGGGCTTGATTTCAAATCCTTTTGATGGATTGAATTTGCGTTTTCCAACAATAACAGAAACATAAAATAATCCTTTTTTTGTAGTATTAGAGTCAGCATCAACTGCTAGTGGTGAATGGGTAGCAGCATCAGCTGCTGGTGGTGAATGGGTAGCAGCATCAGCTATAGTTTTTGCAATGGAAATCGTAACATCGTTGCGATGGTTAATATATTTAATCCCTACTGGTCGTAATGGTGGTATAATGTCAACATAAACTGGATTTCCAAGGTTATAATTCAACATGAAGTCGGCTAAAAGTGTTCTATGTGGTGTTAATGGTTGTTGTGTCTCGAGCCAGATATCGGATGGTGGTCTTGAAATTTTTTCGGCAATGTTTTTTGCCATTTGATGAACACCATTTCCAAACACTAGTCGCTTGGGGCCTAACTTACATCTCATTTCGAGGATTTGTTGGATGGTAATCGCCAACTTTGGATAACGATATGTTAAGGTTTTTAACGCTACTTTAGCTACACCATTTTTTGCATCCTTTTGTCTGTCGTACAATTGTTCGGTTTCCCACTCTTCGTTCTCGTAAGTTAATTTACACGAGTATTTTCTATTGACCTTCCTGTCGTAAGTGTATGTTGGTGGTAACTGGTATTTTAATTTTTGATGAAACAATGCGACAACAGCTGATGGTGAAAACTCGGATTCAAATTCTTCGTATAATTCCCACCCTGTTTTTGTACCGGAAAACATTTTGTTTCTAAAAGGTTTGTTTTTTCTTAAAAATAATTAATATTTTGTGAAAAAAAAAGATTTTTAGTAAAAAGTTATTTTTTGATGGATGATATTTTTTTCAATAGAGATGAACATTAAATATTGTTTTTTTTTTTATCAAGTTTATTTTTTGACATTTGCAAGATTTCCAAAAAAGAAGAAAACGTGATACAAACACTAACTTACATCTCATTTCGAGGATTTGTTGGATGGTAATCGCCAACTTTGGATAACGATATGTTAAGGTTTTTAACGCTACTTTAGCTACACCATTTTTTGCATCCTTTTGTCTGTCGTACAATTGTTCGGTTTCCCACTCTTCGTTCTCGTAAGTTAATTTACACGAGTATTTTCTATTGACCTTCCTGTCGTAAGTGTATGTTGGTGGTAACTGGTATTTTAATTTTTGATGAAACAATGCGACAACAGCTGATGGTGAAAACTCGGATTCAAATTCTTCGTATAATTCCCACCCTGTTTTTGTACCGGAAAACATTTTGTTTCTAAAAGGTTTGTTTTTTCTTAAAAATAATTAATATTTTGTGAAAAAAAAAGATTTTTAGTAAAAAGTTATTTTTTGATGGATGATATTTTTTTCAATAGAGATGAACATTAAATATTGTTTTTTTTTTTATCAAGTTTATTTTTTGACATTTGCAAGATTTCCAAAAAAGAAGAAAACGTGATACAAACATGTGTAATGTGTATAAATAAATATTAAAAAAAAAATTAATTAGAATAAAAATAAATTAATTTAATATGACAAGCCCATCCATAATTGATTAATTAGCATTTTAATGATTATTATGTAATTTATTAATTAATCAGCACCACTATATTTTAAAAGAAATGATTTATGAAATTCTTCTATTTTTTTACAAAATCCATCAAACAATTCTTCTGATGGAAGAAAAGTACTACGAAAATGCCAAGTGTCCTTTTTTTGTCTAAAACCATTGCCAGGTATTACACAGACACCTGTTGCCTCAAGCATCTCAAAACAATAAAGTTCATCAGGTTGTTTACCCAATTCTTTTGCCATATTTATTGCTTTTGGTGGAAGTTTAATTCTTGGGAAAAGATACATCGATCCCTTTTATTTAAAAAAGTTTAGTATAACAAGTATAATATATATACAAGAATTATAACATTTAAAAAAAATATACCTGAGCACTATTACACGTTACACCTTCTAATTTATTAAACAAATCACATAATTTTTGACTACGCCTTTTCAAACTTTCGTAAATAGCATCTGTTTCTTGTTTATACGTCGGATAGCTTTCATCACCTATCTTTGGGGGATTAACCATCAAATCCACCATAATCTGACCACTAACATTCGGACAAAGACTAATAGAAGCAACCTTGTAAAGTTGATCAATCACATTTTTATTGATGCCAGTACATTCATAATATCCACCACGTTTACCACACTCACCAATCACACCTTTTGAGATAGAGTGGAAAGAAAACAATTCAAAATTTTCATAATCTTTTCCCATTGATTTGAGAACTTTTTTGAAAGATCGGAATGGTCTTTCGGCATGTTGATAGATGTTTGCCTGGTAGACTTCATCAGCCAAAATAACTACTCTTTTACTATGACAAAACTCGATGACTTCTTTAATGTTATCCTCAGAAAGACATTGACCCGTTGGATTGCCAGGATTTATTATCACAAGTGCTCTAACATCTAATCCTTTTTTCTTGGCTTCTACAAATGATTCATCTAACTCTTTGATGTCTAACTTCCAACCATTATCTTCATCCAAATAGTAAGGGACTGGATTACCATTAAATAATGATAGTGTGGCAGTATAGAGTGGATATTGAGGAATAGGAATCATAATACCGACATTATCATTTGATATTATAAGCTGAAGTACATGTTGAATCGCTATAGATGCGCCTTGAGTAAGGAAAATGTTATTTGGATCTGTTGGATATCCATCACGCTCTGTGGAATAATTAGTAATTAAGACACATAATATTATTAATATTTATATCGAATGAATTAATTATATCGAAAAAAGTATTAACCTTCTATAAATTTAGCGACATTTTGTCTTATGTGTAATACACCTTGAGAATGAGAGTAGGCGCCTACACTTTTTATATGTTTTGATAATAATTTTGCTCGTTCGATTGCGTCCGAAGGATACAATTGCTTAGCTATATTCCAATTTTCTGGTAATAAAAGAGCAGGGTATTCCAACAAAGAAATAACCTATCAAATCAACAGGAATGAAATTTAGAAATGTAAATAATTCAAATAGTAAACAGAAATAATTAATTAATAACTAGATTAGTCAATTACCTGACGGAAGAATGTGATTGGTTTTTGATCAAGTTGTTGTGGATTACCAATATTACAGCTTACAATTTCACTGAAATCATATTTATTGGATTTTTCGGATAATTCTTGTTTAATATTATCAGCACGAATTGCTAATTCTCCACGAACAGCATATTCTGCCTTCCTAACATGAGAATTAATTGTTTCATAGGTAAGTATTTTTGATTGTTTGTCATCTGCATTATGTGTGTGTGTGTGTGTAAAGAATGAGGGTATTAATTGAACGACATGTTAAATAAATAGATGCAAGATTTCATCAATTTAAATAAACCGACCTGTACTTGCCATTTTAGATTTTAAAATTTTTTGATAAAATTGTTTATAAGAGAAACTTGTTGAAAATCTTTTTGATGAAGAAAAAGTTGGTATTGTTGTCGACGACGGTGATGTTGCTTGCATTGTAGTTTCTGTTGCTTTTGATGGTGATGATTTTGGTATTGTTGCTTTTGATGATGATTTCATTGTAATAGTTGTTGCCATTGCTGATTTAGTATGATTATAAATATGATTATGATAATTTGAGCCAAAATAATTTTTATAATTTATCAAAGTTTTAAAATTATTTTGAAGCAATAAATAATTGTTTATATATATTAACAAAAAAGAGGGAGACTTTTTTTTTAACAATGAAAAAACGCGAGAAATTTTAATGATCATTTGCTCTATGATTTATAACTACCAAAAAAGTAATGGAACTGCTTTTATATTAGCAATTTTAGAAAAGGAATTTTTTTTCTCTGGGGTAAAACCATTCTGCCGAAGATGTAATGAACATCGAAATCAGGTGATCGGTCATTGCAGTTAATTACATCAATGACATTTCATTTTAATATGAGTTTTTTTTAATGTTACATCAAACGTTTTTGGTCATTAATATAATTAGTAATATACGACAGTAATACCAATCCCAAAATAAAATATATTAATCGGTAGTTATTTATTGTTTTATGTGATTTTTGACTGTTCTACAAATTTCAATTGGAGGATAACAGAAATATTGAGAATACCATTTTTTTATTTTTATGATAACTTTTACGCAATACTTCCGAGAAAACACTCAAACCTTTGAATACCAACCAGACTTTGGAGAAAAATCATTTTATGTCGATCTGTAGAACCAAACCAACCAAATTTGGAATAACGTATAACAACGAAGGGAAAAAAAGAAAAAATCACATTTAAAATTTTTACTCTGAAGGCCTGAACATGAGATAACGCGAATTGCACCCAAAATGAATTTTACCACCAATACATACACCAACCAACAGATTCTAACCATCTTATCCAGTCATCTTAAAACACTTGGAAAATTATATTCCAAAAGCACCAAGGTTTTGAAATGATTTTTACATACAACATGTTCAATTATCCATTTTGTTTATTAATTGTAATAACAAGATATTTAAGCAAAATAAATCTATAACGAAATCTATCTAGAATCTATGTTTCAAGTAATCTTCCATAAATGATTTAATCAATTCTGGCTTTCTTTGGGATATTGCTATCATCATTATTATTAGATTCATCATTACTCTTTTCATGAACCCTTTTACGATAGTTGTTGTTATCGTAGCTATTATTATAGTCATTATGGTAGTTATTATTATGATAGTAGTTGTAGTTGTGGCTGTTTCTGTTGTCATAATTGTGATTAAAACTATTATTATTATAATTATTGTTTTTATTTTTGTTATCAGAATGATTGGCTCTGTAATAATTAGTCTTTTCAATGAAGAATGGAAAAAAAATTAACAGAAATTTTTGCAAATAATAAAATTATTTATTTACTTACATACCTTAATACCATTAGTACCACCAACTCCACCAAATAAATTAAAAAAATTACAATATTCGATATCTGAGCACTATGGTAATTAATGTTATTTATTATTAATTGTTTCAGTAAAAATACAGAGTAGAAATAACAATTACGTACATTTGTAAATAAATTTCTCTCCTTCGCATCTAAAACTAGTTTGTTCCAGTTTTCATTAGTTTCTAAAGATTTTGAATCTCCAACAATAAATAATGAACTTTTGGCTCGTGTTAATGAAACATTCATTCTTCTCAAGTCTCTTAAAAATCCTATACTTTTTGCTATATTATGAAAAGAGACATCAATCAGTATTGACTTGCATTTCAATCATGGTATCATTCATTATATTATATATATTACCATCGCCAGCACGAACGCATGATAACATTATAATATCCTTTTCTTTCCCTTGAAAACCATCCTAAAAAATTCATTAAATTGATATCAGAAATTAATCATTATTAATTTTAAGAATTCAACGAATAAAAAAATTTTTTAAGAAAATAAAAACTCACAACAGTATTAAAATCTATTGATAAATATGAGTCATGTGGAAGTCTTGATTTAAAAAGTCTCTTGAGCTCAGATACTTGTCGTTTGTATGGAGAAATAATACCTACCTTTCCCTTAAACTATTTAAGGTCAATAATAATGATAATAATAATAAAATACAAATCATTTTAATATATAGTAAAATATCAAGGAGAACACTTACATCAACACCTGGATATTCTTTGACCAACATATTAAATAATTGTAATATAATGTGAGCTTCTTTTCTATTATATATTGAACTTTTATCATATCCCATTGAGCCTTGTATATCAAAAAATCTATAAGGGCCAAAAAATTTGTTTCCATGCCATGGCTGTGTTTTTTTTTCAGATAAGCCATCTGCGTCTTTTAGTTCAGAATTATAGAACAAGTCACTAGGAAATTTACTTATACCAGGATGCATTCTATATTGTGTATTTAAAAGATGTATACATTCAGGCACAAGCTTTTGAAATCTAAGAAAGAGACTTTGGTCATATGAGAATTCTGTTGCTTTTTGAGAAAGAACTGTTGGAGGCAATTGATTAGGATCTCCAATTATTACGCATCTTTTAGGATTGTACTTTAATGGAATTAAACTAGATAATTCAATTGATTGTGCTGCTTCATCAATTATCACAGTCTCAAAGTCATTGGCCATATTCAAAAGTCTTTCATGGCCACTTCCAGCCAATGTAGCACATACAATATCTGCATCATACAAATCTTCTTTGCTAGTCCAAGTTCTATATATATCATATTTTTCTGATCTACTGTTTGTAGCAATCAATTTTGTCAACTCATCACTAATGTATTTTTTCTCATCTTTCAAACGATTTGATTTTGCTTGCAAAGAAGACAATTGCGAGACATCATCATTCATTGACTTAATAAATTTTTGTTCAATTTGCAATATTTCATTTTCCAGTTTCTTTAATCTTGATCTTAGTTCTGAATCTGCATTCCTTTCAAAATCTTCATTTTTTCCAAATCTAAGAACTTTAGTTTGGATCAAATCGCCCCGTCTATTGTTTATACCTTGTTTAAATCGTTTTTCCAATTCATCTACTGCCGCATTACTTGGAGCGCAAACCAGAACACGAGATTTGAAGTTTCTAGAAATATTCCTTAATTCACTAACCATACTAACAATTGTTGAGGTCTTTCCTGTTCCTGGTGGTCCTTGAATAAGTGTAATCCCTTTTTCTTGATTTACAACTTTCCAAACTGCCTCAGCTTGTGATATATTAATATGATAATTCTCCATATATTTATTTATGTTACCAGATGGCACTTTAAGCATTGATGTTAATTTTTTTGGGTTCAAAATGAAATCACGCCAGTGATAATATGGTAACCCAATTAAAGCAGAATATTCACGTACAGCAGGTGTTAAACTATTGTACACATATTTTAATTCCAAATGTATATAATCCAAAAGCATTCCATAATATTAAAAATTTACCTTGACATTTTTATGACTTTCCATCTACTTGATGATATTAATTCACGTCGAATTTCCTTGATATCATTAGCTAAATAGGCTAACAATGTAATTTTATTACCATTTATATTTTTAATTATTGTTAAGAATTCTTTATTTTGATTTTTCAATTTATCCTGTTCATCTGGTAATGTTAATTGTCTCATTGATAAAAGATCATTGTCGCCCCATGTCAATTCATTAGATGACGATGGTTCTGCAGTTACATAAATTTCTATAAATTCATGTACCATCATGGCACTATCAACAACAAAAGTAAACGAATCGTTTTCATCCATTTCATCTTTTGCATTGAGAAAATTCTGCCAACATTCCAATATCAATAATGGTTGAAATATATTCAAGTATTCTTCAGTAGATTTAAATATATCAGGTATATCCTTGAATTTTCTTTTATCCATATTGGGAGGGAAATCGCCAGATGAATTTAAGTCCCAAGACAACACTTTTTTGTAGAGATTTTTAACATTTGGCTTAAGCCTTTTTTCAGCCTCCATTTTTGCTTTTTGTTGTTGTTGCGCTCTAATTTGTTGTAACTCGAATGTGTCTAGGATAACAATCGGTTTAGTTGCTGTTCCTCTTTTTTTAAGTCTTGCATTTCCTTCGACCGGAGGGTTCTTAAGAACCTCACTAAAATCTAGAAATTTAGTTTGGCGAGGAGGACATGGTTTTTGATAATTCTTGACAATTGTTTTTAAATGAGAGGATTCGGTTCTAATATTATTATTTTTTGATATTGGTTTCATTTTATTTTTGTAAAGACTTTCGATATTAAAAATATATTTTTTTTTGGATTAATAAACAAAATCATATAACGATTAACAAGCAAGGGGATGTAAATTTATTAATAGTATGTTACAAATGTTATTATGATTTACAATGATATGACACGAATCTTTCATCATTATTATTATACGCGTAAAATTAAATGGCAACACAACGGGAAATTTCTCCTGAATTAGTATTAGTTATAATAATTATAATTAGAATTATAATTATAATTAGAATTATAAATTGGAATGCTAAAGATTTTCTGGAAGAATAAAATTTTTTTCGTTAAAAGTTTTATAAAAAAGAAAAGGAAAAATATCGGACAGCTCTTTTTTTTTCGGAATTTTATATATAGTAATAGTAATAGGAAAATTCTAAATGTTAATATTAAGGTATTAAGCCTGCGCCTGTTGCGCCCTCTCACTGCGCGTATCATTTGGCAAATAGATATTACTGTATTAGTAGTATGTAATAAATATTTGATATAATCAAACCCAAATAATCCATCAGCATTATTGCGATTAATCTTTCACCTTTATTCAATCATCAAAGATCATACTGACAGGATCTTTCGTTTTCATCTTCATCAGAAGAATGCGCCACAATTTTCAACCAATTTGGCATTTTATTGAACTTTTGCCAGATGCTCTTTATATTTTTTTTAAATATAACTTTGGTCTCTGTTTCTTTATGAACTTTATATTGTAAGTCATTGCGAATGCATTGAGATCAAGATTTGATAACAACACCGGTGTTAAGAGAATTTAAAGAAGTGTTCAAAGACATCACTGGTCCAGATTCAGCATATAGTGCTGACGATGGACAGCAAATTATTTCTGGTTTTTTTTTATGGTTTCGTGTTAATACCCTTTTATTGGTATAATACATAATAATGTAGTTATCCACAAAAAGCATTGCAACTGCAATTTTATTGACGGGTTGGCAATTACAAATATTTTTTATAGATAACCACATAGTAGCTTTATTGGTTATCTCATAAGCGATTTCCAATATTCTTGATACCAGTTAACTTAAAAAATATAAAACCATTTCTAATGGCACCATAATTTTTATTTATATACTAAAATGAGGCCTTGTAATCACGTTTATTTATCTAAAAATCTAAATACATTATTAAAAATTTAAAAGTTATACACGTAATTAACCTATAGTTAATTTAAAGCTAGCTCGTCATCCTTTGATTAAAACAATTTATTAGATGTATTTAAATAAATCATCTCCCATTTATCAGAATGTAGTTTTGTTGTACAAACTTTTTGTTTTATTTGATATCTCAATTGAATGTTCTATTCAATGACTTCTTCATGGATTTTGATCATTGATATGTGTGGTGAGTATTTCTCAAAAGTAAAATTTTTAGCAATGTTACAGCAAAGTGCTAGCGGAAACTAATGATCTACACTAACAATGCTGTAATTTTAGCCAAAAAATCAGGCGCTAAATTATATTTTTTTTTATGTGTAAAAACACGCGAACTTTTAATATTAATATTAATATTGAACCACTAGATCCTACTTTTTAGAAAGACGGTATCTTAAATTCTATTTTTTGAAAAAATTCATGAGGCTTTATTAAAGTAGAATTAAATTAAATTAAATATTATTTTGTTTAAATTAAATTATCAAGTATTATCTAACACTTGACTTTTATTTAATAAATCTGTTAATTCGGTATAAGACTTCATCACATGGCTTAGCCCTGCTTTAACTTTGCTACTCAATTGCCATTTGTGTGAAACATCCTTTGCGAATTCACATAATTTAATTGTTGTCTAATAATAATTTTTTTTTTGATTTTAATAATGTAATTAATTATTTTTAAATAAACATACAACAAATAAAAAGTATTATTTACCTGAAGAAAAACCAGTGTATCATCATAAATTTTAAGTTGTATGGATGGGTCATCTTTATTATTGGTTGTAGATGATTTTACTGATAATAAAGATTTTTTTAAGTGTATGGTAACTTCATTTGCATCCTTTATCAATTCATTCATCTTATCTTTGATAGATGATGAGGATTCCACCTGATCTTCGCTGGTGGGTTCTAAAACATCTTTTACATTATCTGACAAACATTTTATAACATTTTCTACAGCCTTAATTGCAAATTCTACTTTTGAAAGAAGTTGATCAAATATAGCTATTGAAAATAAAAATTCTGTATTCGAGTTATTTGGTGATCCTGCACTTGTAGGTGTATTTAAATTATTGTAAGGTGATGATGGCATAGCAAAAAAATATGATGAAGCAGCACCTGCTGAGTGTGGTATTTAATTGTTGTCTAATAATAATTTTTTTTTTGATTTTAATAATGTAATTAATTATTTTTAAATAAACATACAACAAATAAAAAGTATTATTTACCTGAAGAAAAACCAGTGTATCATCATAAATTTTAAGTTGTATGGATGGGTCATCTTTATTATTGGTTGTAGATGATTTTACTGATAATAAAGATTTTTTTAAGTGTATGGTAACTTCATTTGCATCCTTTATCAATTCATTCATCTTATCTTTGATAGATGATGAGGATTCCACCTGATCTTCGCTGGTGGGTTCTAAAACATCTTTTACATTATCTGACAAACATTTTATAACATTTTCTACAGCCTTAATTGCAAATTCTACTTTTGAAAGAAGTTGATCAAATATAGCTATTGAAAATAAAAATTCTGTATTCGAGTTATTTGGTGATCCTGCACTTGTAGGTGTATTTAAATTATTGTAAGGTGATGATGGCATAGCAAAAAAATATGATGAAGCAGCACCTGCTGAGTGTGGTACAACATTAGCAAGATTACTGCTATTTGATCGTGACATGGATTTTGATCTAAAAGGAGTAGACATTCCAGTATAAGGTGTATGAACATTTAATAGTGGAAATATTAATTCCCATGCAAATTTAATATCTGCAACTGCTCCATGAAGCATCAATAGAAGTGTACGAGAATATCTCATATTATCTGAAGATTGTGTAAGTGATTTGAGTCGTTTATTCAAAAGTTCCATTAATGTCTTAAAACTAGCTATACTTTCTTGACATGTACTAAGCAATTTGATACAATATTCTGCACCAGGTGGTGCTTGTAATACAAAATTATCATATTTTTCCAATGCTGTACTTAACTGTCCAATCAGTGTTGTTGCTTTGTTAAGATCATTCATAAATATTTTTTCATTTCCTGTAACAATTGCAAATTGACAAATTGCTTTATGAACTTGTGAAAATGCATATAAAATATTTCGGCTAGCTTCTCTCAGTGAAATATCACTCATTTGAAGATGGTCTGATGGAGGAAGTGTCCTAAGTTTTTGGAAATAATAATCACTTTGTTTTTCTTCAATAATACTACTTTGATTCTGTGTTGAATTTATTGAATCTGTGGATACACTTTTTGAATGTTTAACAAATGTATTTCTAAAATTTGTTAATGTTGCATCAAAATCATTACTGTGACTTCGACTACGACGAACAGGTTGTAAATCCAAACTTAATTTTGGATTAAGGCGTTTTTTCTCTTGTTTTGACACCATTTGGTCATTCTCTTTGATTGTTTTTAAAGATGATGATGACCCAGCACCATCAACTATTTGTCTTGTATTAACATTAGATGACAAGTAATTAATATTATCAACTGACGTTGCTTTTTTTAATTGTTTATTATCACTATTATTTTGTGAATCAAACTGATAATCCACTTCTTCTTCACTGCTAATATAATAATAATGTTGATATATATTTGATCATTTCCTATTAATAAATATTTATATGTAAATATCTTAAAACCAACCTGCTATTTTTGCCTTCATCTAACTCAGTTTGATCTAAGATAAAAATAGAAAATAATTAAATTATTAATTCATGCCTTTTTGCGTGCAAAAATTAATTTAATAAGCTTGCCTGAATTTTGTCTAAGATATTCCTTTAAATTTTCTAACCAAGGTAGCATAACATCTTTATCTTCGCCTTTTGGCATCATATGGATAACTTTTGGTGGAAATTTAATTGGATTGTAATCAATTTTTAAATATTGCAAATCTTTCATATCTGCAAAATATTTTGGTATTCTTTTTATTTGATTTTTTGAAATTTTCAGCAACTAATTTTTTTAATAAAAAAAAAGTTGTTTTTTTTAATAAAATTTCTCTTTTACTATTTACCATCAATTTTATTACCTGTAATGTCATCAATTTTCCAAAATCTTGGGGTAGTTTACGAATTTTATTTTTACTAATATCCAAGATTTTTAAACTTGGCATTAAACAAAGCTTATTTTTTTAAATATATACATATACATTAGCATATATATTCAAATAATTTTAATTTTAAATGAAATAATAAAAATAAAATAGATCAATTATTACTGCTTCTGGAAATTCCATAAAAAGGTTTTGAGAAAGATTAAGATATCTTAAATGTGTAAAATTAGACATTTCATTTGGAAGTTTTGACAATTGATTGCTTTCAATTGACAATCTATTTATTTATTACATGCAAATAAAATAAAAAAAATGGGTTAAATCTTTTTGATAATCGATTACACTCTAAAAAATTTAATCATTCATTACCTATCAACATTATAATTATTTGCATAGTTTATAACTTCAACAGGAAGTTCGCTTATCTTTTTTTTTGCTAGTTTGACGGTTATAGTTTCATTAAACGATTCCTCCACTAATTTAAGCAACCTTTTTACTTCTTCTTCAGACATCTTATAATTAATTTAATAATATGCAAAATACTACACGAATTAGTGTTACACGACTTTTAAGGAAAAGATAGATCGCTATTTTATATTTTACATATTAACCTCAAAACTTGGAAATTTTTGTAAATGATATTACTCAAAAATATGTAACAAGAATGAACTTTGCACTTTATGTAACTTTTTACATTATAGATATTCTTTTGGGTTGGGCATGTTTGTAGTTTTAACAACTCACTCGGACAAATAATTACTATTACTTTATGGTTTTTCTGATTGTTGATTCATTACTTGTTTTCAGGTTATTTGGCTGATCTTAGTATTAGCATTAGATTAAATCAGATTTTCAAGTAAATTAATTTTTAAACATGTGTTGTTTATATTTACTTGATTGCTACAAGTTGAAAAAATTTTACAAAAGAAATAATTCATTTTTATAAATCAAAATCACATCTTCAAAGAATGCTATCACAATAGTATTGCAATTTTCAACAATCAATTAGTATGATAACAGTTGTCTGATCTATCTTTTTAAATAATATTTTAATATTTTCAAAGTTATATCTTTGACTATAGTTATACTAATTCTACTTTACTATAAACCAATTTAATTTATCAAATAAATATTGCTATTAAAGCTGCACCCAACAAGAAATTTATACTAGAATCATTGTCTAATATTTTTTTAGAATTTAATTAGTAACATTAATATTTATAATTAATTGAAGCACTATCAATTAAAAAATTTTATTATATCAATCTATTATTGTTTTATTATTTTTATTATTTTTGAAAAGTGTTTTTTCCAAGAAATCCAAATAATACTAATTAATTAATTAATGAGCATTACTTAATTTCAAATCATCCAAATAACCAGGGATATTCGCAACATCCATTTCCACAATATCTTTCAATGCATTTTCAATAATCTTAACACCAGTCATCAACTCCTCAGAGCTGATACATAATGGTGGTGCCAATCGAATAATATTACGATGAGTTGGTTTAGCCAATAAACCTCGTGACTTAAGTAATAAACATATTTGCCATGCACTTTTATCAGTCTTCTCATTAATCACTATTGCGTTTAATAAACCCTTCCCTCTCACTTTTTCAATCAATGGTGAATTGATACCTTGCAAAGCTTTACGGAATTTCTCTCCCAATACAGCTGATTTTTCCACATGATTTTCTTCTTTAATCACTTCAAGTGCTGCTATTGCTGTTGCACATCCTAGTGGATTACCACCATATGTTGATCCATGTTCACCAGGTTTAATACACAACATAATTTCTTTATTAGCCAAAACAGCTGATACTGGATAAACTCCTCCAGACAGTGCTTTACCCAATAATAATATGTCTGGTTGTATTCCCTCATGTTCACAACAAATCATTTTGCCTGTACGGGCTAATCCTGTTTGAATTTCATCTCCAATAAATAAAACATTATGTTTTTTACAAAGGTCATAACATTTTTTCAAATAGCCCTCATCTGGTACATATATACTATAACATGGTAATTATAATAATAAAAATTTTATTTTTAGTTTTATTATTATTAGTAAAGAAAAGTTTTTCCTTTAAAAAAAAAAGTCAATACTTGCCCAGCTTCACCTTGAATTGGCTCTACCAAAAATCCAGCTACGTGTTTACCATGTGCTTCCAATGCATCTTCTAAATCTTTAACTGAATTATATTCAATTTTTTTACCAGTTGATGGACAAATAGGACCAACAAGTGGCATAAAAGGACCAAATTCTCGACGTGAATCAGGATCAGTTGACATGGAGATGACACTAATTGTCCTTCCATGAAAGTTGTTTGTGCATGATATGACCATTGCCTTATTCTCTGGGATACCTTTCTTAACATATCCCCATTTACGGGCAAGTTTGATTCCTGTCTCTACTGCTTCAGCTCCAGTGTTCATTGGCAAAACCATATCATAATTAAAATACTAAAAATACATAATATATATTATTATTATTAAGTAACATATTTTTAGATCATCAATAAATTTTGAATATTAATTTTTACCTCGGTGACATATTTTGCATATTTACCAAATACATCATTATAAAATGCTCTTGAACTCAAAGTAAGTTTTTGAGCTTGATCACAAAGTGCTTTAACAATTTTGGGATGACAATGTCCCTGATTTACTGCAGAGTATGCACTTAAAAAATCCATATATTTATTACCCTCTGGGTCCCACACATAAATACCTTCCCCTTTGGAAAATACAACAGGGAGTGGATGGTAACTATGGTTGATATGATCAATTACATTTTGTTATCAAAAAAATTTTAATAAATTAATCGATCAATCAATCAATCAATAGACACAAATAAACAATAATGTATATTAGAATTTACTTGTGAGCGCCATAGCTATTTTCTAAGTTTATAAGTTCACTACTGCTATATTGATGCCCGTTAGTATGAGTCATGATTATTATTGTTATTATTATTATATTTATTAATCAAAGGATAAAAAAAAAAATTTTTTTTAAAAAAGTTTTAAAGTTTAGTTTTTTGGGGAGAGGAGACATATATATAAAAGAAAAAAAAATTTTTTTTTTTTTTGATTAATGTTGAAATAGTATTGATTCTCATCTAACATTAAAACATTCCCTACCCCACACGCTTCTTCTTTCTCAATATATACAATAAATAATAACGGGTTTAATTTATATTAATATAATCGTAAATAATAATAACGCCATAAAAAGTATAATTCATATTATTCATTCATCAGAAAAGGAGGGTGTTGGTAATAATCGTTATTATTGATTCGAACCTCTCATTTACAATATAATATAAACCTTTTTACAAGTCTATATCCTATTTATAACTTACAAAAAACCTACCTTCCGAACTTGGAACAAAATGAAAGAATCACTGAAATACGCCATATGAGTCATTAAATATTCAGCTAGCTATAAAAACTGCCCCGGAATCTTGTGGTAAGTGTAGACAGAGTTATCTTTCATAATTTTTAAAGATATTAGTGCTATTTGAAACTCGTTAATTTACGATAATTGGCGGCGCTAACCAAATTTATATACGGGGCTTTTCAAACAGCAGCGATTTTGAGTTAATGTCATTGCTGAATGTAATTTCTCGCGTAGAACAATTTTGGCTTAGAAACTACGCCCACTTAATAAAATTGAGATACCTTTCCATTAAAGTTTAAAAACAATGGTATTTTATACATGTCGCAAATTCATATTTATACATTGGTGCCGAACCTCTTAACTCAAAAAATTGGAACAATAAAATTTAATTTACCAAATTTAGTAAAGGTAAAAAAACCATATGCAGATAATTTCCAAGGTCAAGCTTTTAGTCCTACATCTGTAGGGATAAAGTTTTAGCCTTTGAGGGGATAAATGTAGTTGAATATACAGTCAAACCCTCATTCCAGCGAATTTTCGCTTCAACGAGTTTTATATTAACAACAGACAACGAATTTATTGATAAGATTTTCGCATTACAACGAATTCACGTGATAAAGTTAAAGCCAAATTTCTACATTTTATCCAAATTTCCGAATAATAAAAAAAAGATGAAAACGAACAATAAAGATTTTTTTAATTAAATTATTACAATCTTACATAATTAAAAATTTTCTTGAACTCTTCATCAATTAAAATCTTTGAAAATGTCTCAACAACAATCATCATCACCACCCATTAAAAAACGTATATATATCACTGCTGAATAATAAACCTAACCAAAAAATATTTAATTAGCACAAACATATGGAGTTAGTGCAGGTCAAGTTAGTGACATATTGAAAAAGACTGATAAATGGATTAAAATTGAACTAAATTCATATTAAGCCAAATTAAAAAGACCACATCTGTCGTGAATGTTGAAGATGTATTTAATATTTATTTATTATTATTATTATGTCTGAAATATCAATCATTACTATTAAAACGAATTATGGTGATCTGTACCATGGGTTCGTTGAGACGAGGTTTGACTGTATTTCGAAGGGACATTGGATGTGTGACATTTTAAGAATCAAATCTAATTAATGTATATAAATTTTTTTGTAATAATTTACATAGTAAGTGATATACTGTTTTCAAATCATTATCCCTCCTCCATTTTCAAAGATATAGACATCAAATTTATGCAAAAGATAATGGACAGTGAATAAGTGAAAATGGTAAAACTATATATATATATATATATATATATATACAGTACCTTAGCAAAAGTTTCGGACACCCTAAATACATCATTTACGCAAAAACATACATAATAATTGTACAGAA
>CAUDNR010004435.1:31119-44788 GCA_958430865.1 Entrophospora sp. SA101 | reverse complement strand
TTACTATGATGCAGATCACCAAAAATTTACTATGTTTTACAACTCCCTATTGATCTGCGTGACATGTCCTGTGACTGATAAGCAATTAATGATTATAGATGATCTGCACTGTAGTAAGATTTACACAAGTTTACGCTAAATTAATTTCCTGATGATAATGCAGATGTAAGAAAAGATAAAACATTATGACTATATTTAGGCAAAAATATTATTATTGGAAGCATCAAACCTCAACCAATGAAAGCTCTGTTAGATAAATATTCTCCAATTGTGAATCAACTTGCAACACACTATCACTATTTTTGTCAGTTTCTCTGGCGATATAGATAAACAAATAGAAATAAGTAAATAAATAAAAACAGAGGATTGCATCATATGTCCATCAGAATTACTTTTTTCAATGCTTTTGTTTACTTGTAGATATGAGTGGTTTTCTTTGTTGTTGTTTCTTTGTTGACTAGAAAAAAAGGATATTAAAAAACTGAATGTTGACAAAAAAAATGTACTGCTTACTTACCATTACATTTTTTGTTGACAACAGTGATTCACTCTTCGAACATAAGCAGGTTTTCTTGTTTTCTTTACCTCTCTTTTTGTTTGGTGATGATATTATATTATTATTTATAAAATGTAAAAAGAATAACTTAATAACTGGAGTGATGGCAAGTTTGCAGCAACCACTACCATCATTCTTATGATAAACTAGAGTAATGATGAGTGGCAGGTGATAACCACCACCATCCTTATTCTCTTTTCTTTTCTTCTTTCATTGTTGATTTGTGACATCTTTAAAAGAAAAAGAAGTTTGTGATTTGATCAATGCGTACACATTATTTATTTATCCTATTGGTTTTTTTTGGTAGGACAGACACAAATTGATTGATTTTTTTTTTTTTGGAAAACAAAAAGCAATTTATTTTTTGGCAGAGTCCAAGGTGACAAAATGTGAGTGTTGTTGTTTGGTTTGGTTTGGGTCTCCTAAAGAATACAGTTCACTCTCTCTATAACAAACCCTTTGTCCCTATATGTAATTTCTCTGCTTTTGGTCATTATAGAGAGAGAAATTAATTATAAAAAATTGAAACAGAGACAAAAGGGAAGTTCGTTATAGAGAAATTTTACTTAGTGGTCATTATAGAGAGGGTCATTATAGAGAGAGTAGACTGTATGTGTTAATAACTAACCAGAGTTACTTTTTTTTATTTGTATTGATATGTATGAGTATACATGAAGTCAAAACTATTTTGACCATTGCAGATCTGGCCAAGATAGGGTCAAATTTTTACTATGTAGTTGCCTCAAGTTGAAACATTTTGACTTTGGGGTTTTAATTTCGACTTCATGTATATGTATGAGGTGTCTTTTATTTTAGCCTATAAATATTTTAATTGGATCAAATGCAGAGTAGATCTTGCTGGGTAATTACAAGATTTTCATTGATAATATTTTGTTTTGCGTAATCATAATAATAATACTATTATTAATATATAATTACAAGATGTCAAGGCAATACACCATTTAAAAAGAAAAGTTTGTGATCTCACTGAGTTTTATATTAACATTATAATTTTTTTTTTTTTCATATTATCATACAAGTAATCTCTTAACTTTATTGTATGTTCATGAATCATGTAATTTAAATAGATTTTTCTATGTATAATAATTTTTTATTAATAAATGTAAATTAAATTGAATTATATCAGTTTGTAACTTCTGTCCTCATATATAAAAATTTAAACAATAAATGAAAAAAAAAATTTTTTTTTCAATCAATTTACACTATAATTGATAAATTAATATTTGCTGTTAATATTCCAATTTTTGGAATAAATTGACAATCTTATAGTCATTAGAAAGCTGAAGTTCCATCATCCATCATACTGAAAAATTACATATTGTTTATTATAGAGACTTTAAAGATCGCCTACAATTTAAAACATCAACTGCTCATGTTAAAATTCTTTGATTTTTTTAAATTTTGATTAATTAATAAAAATACTAAGCTGATTGGAATGAAAATACCACTATTAGGATGACATTCTGCCCTGATTTATGGTTATGTGTGTTTCCTGAATTATTGTTATTAAGGCTCCGAACAGATCGGATCAGATCGGATTTGGTGGAAATCTGATCTGATCTGAAATCTGTTTAAGCTGATCTGATCCAATCTGGTTTTTTAAAATAATGGATCTGATCTGATCTGATCTGGTTCTTTAAAATACTGGATCTGATCTGATCTGATCTGGTTCCTCAAATACTGGATCTGATCTGATCTGATCTGGTTCTTTAAAATATTGAATCTGATCTGATCTGGTTCTTTAAATATTGAATCTGATCTGATCTGAAATCTGATCTGATCTGAAATCCGAAATCTGATCCAAGATATTACCGTAAAGTAGCACTTCTGTGACATTGCCTTTTTAGTAAATTTTATAGTTTGCCACGGAGCACTATCTTTCCAGACTTTATGATATAAATAATAATAAAAATTTTTATAAAAATATTTGAAAAAAAAATTTTATGAAAAAAAAATTTTTATAAAAAAAAAATTAATTTTTACAATTTTTACAAATTAAAGAATTTTATGAATTAAGAATTTTTATGAATTAAGAACTTCTATGAATTAAGAATTTTTTTATATGAATTTATGAATCAATTACTTTATGAACTATAATGGCAAACATTATTATTAATAATGATTCAGATCTACCAGAAGATGTAACAACAGTAACTGTTGATGATAATAATAATAGAAAAAAAAGAAGAAGTGAAGTTTGGGAGCACTTTGCTTTTGCTAATGATAAAGCAAAGTGTAAACACTGCATTGGATAAAATATTTTAATGAACTTGCAGTTTTCAAAAAACATATTCTTATTTATTTGAAATAATATATTTTTCAGAGGTTCATACACTGTTTCAAGTCGTAGTAATTCTAGCACTGGTAATCTTTATAAACATTTGAGAAGTCAACATCCAACTAAGCTTAATACCAATGAAAAAAACATTACAGTAACCGGGACTCTGAATCATTTTGTGCAATCAAAAAAATTACCAGTTAGTATAGAATTCTGAATAATAATTTGTTAAATTAATTTCTTTTTATCAGCCTTTTTCAGCTGAAAGCTTTCGAAATTTTCTTATACGTTGGATTGTATGTAGTAATCAACCATTCATTGAAATAGAAAATGAAGAATTAAAAAATCTGTTGCGGTTGTTGCGGCCTGGAGTTCCTTTACCATCAGCAGATACTATAAAGAATGAAATTATTAAATCATTTGATAAAGAACGTTCTAATCTGAAAGAATTATTACAAGTATAGATGGGCGTCAAAACTAAATTATTTAGACAAAGTCAAAATCCAAATTATTTAGACTAATTTTGACAAACGTGCTACATGGTGTCTAAATTTTTGACATGTCTAAATGTCTAATTGTTTTGACATGTCTAAATTATTCTGACATGTCTAAATGTCTAAATGTCCAAATTATTCTGATATGTCTAAATGTCTAATCATTTTGACATGTCCAAATTATTCTGATACGTCTAAATGTCTAATTGTTTTGACATGTCCAAATTATTCTGATATGTCTAAATGTCTAATTGTTTTGACATGTCCAAATTATTCTGATACGTCTAAATGTCTAATTGTTTTGACATGTCTAAATTATTCTGATACGTCTAAATGTCTAATTGTTTTGACATGTCTAAATTATTCAGATGTGTCTAAATGTCCAATTGTTTTGACATGTCTAAATTATTCTGACATGTCTAAATGTCTAATCATTTTGACATGTTTAAATAATTTAGATATTGATCGTTTTTGATTTTTTTCCCATAAATTTTCCCATGAAAAAAAAAAATGTAAATTATAACTCACCACGACACAAGTAACTGTATCTATTAACATCCTACCTATTCACACACTAGAATAAGCGAGTACAATCTACTATTAATTCTAATAACAATAAAATAATAATTTTTTGATAAAATAAGCATTAATAAAATTATAAACAATTGTTTAATAATAATAAGCAGTAGTAAAAATAATAATTGTTTAATAAGCAGTAGTAATTATAAAAATAATAATTGTTTTAATAATAATAAGCAGTAGTAATTATAATAAGCAGTAGTAAAAATAATAAGCAGTAGTAAAAATAATAATTGTTTAATAATAATAAGCAGTAGTAATTATAATAAGCAGTAGTAATTATAATAAGCAAGCAGTAGTAAAAATTATAATTGTCTAATAATAATAATAAGCAGTAGTAATTATAAAAATAATAATTGTTTAATAATAATAAGCAGTAGTAATTATAAAAATAATAATCATTTAATAATAATAAGCAGTAGTAATTACAAAAATAATAATAAGTAGTAGCAATTACAAAATAATAATTGTTTAATAAATTGTTTAATAATAATAGCAGTATAATAATAGCAGTAGCAATTATAAATTAATATTAATAGTAATAGCAATAGCAATAATTATAGTTATACAAATATTAATAGCAGTGATAGTGGAAGCAGTAGTAATAGTAGTAACTGGGTTAATATTATTATAAAAAAACGTAATTGATAATGAATAGGAACTTGATTGATAATAATAGTATTGTTGTCAATGATGTAGATAATAGTGATGTTAATAGCAACTATAGTAGCAGTAGTATTAGCAGTAGTATGTATAATAACATCAACAATAATCTAAATATTAGTGATAATAAATCCATTGGAAGGCCTGGATCTTCTGTATGGAATCACTTTACAAAAGGTGAAGGAAAAAGTAAAGGAAAGCATACAGCTACATGTTTATTTTGTAATAAATATTATCCAAGAGGTACTCCAAATGAATTAGAGTCTCATTTAGCAACTACATGTATTCAAGTTCCTTCTTCACTAAAAGAACATTATTTAAGAGTTATATCAAACAAAGATTGTGATTCAAGTGATAAGAAAAGAAAAATAGAGTCAAATCAACGTAAATTAACACAATATCATGATTCTTCTGTGCTAATTCCAGAAAGAAAAAAGAAAATTGATGCTGCATTACTTAGATTTTTTATCTGTTGTGGGGTACCATTTTCTATTGTGGAGAGCCCATTTTTTATTGAGCTTACGAAACAATTACATGCATCTTATGACCCTCCTACAAGAAAGACTTTGTCTAAACAAATGTTGAATTCTGAATTGGCAACAATTGTTGTAGCTGTAGAAAATGAACTTCGTAACTCAAAAGATTTGACGCTTGGACTTGATGGTTGGACTAATAAAAGAAATCAAGGAATTTACAATTTTGTAGTTATTACACCTGATAGAAAAGAATATATTGTTGATATTAAAGATCTTTCAAAAGAGCGACATACTGGTGAACTTTTGGCTGAAGAAATTAGATTAATCTTGACAAAATTTGGTCCTGAGAAGTTCTCGGCAATTGTCACCGATGGTGGTTCAGATGTAACAAAGGCTAGAAAAATCATCCATAATCAATACAAGCACATTTTTAGTATTCAGTGCATTGCTCACCATCTGAATTTAATGACTAAAGATTTGTGTAAACATTCATTTGCAAAAGATTTGATTTCCAAATGTCAGTCAATTGTTACATATTTTGGCAAATCTCCATTATCAACAAGTTTACTAGAAGAAAAAATTAAAAGATATAATGTTGTTGGGGGTGGATTAAAGACATCAACAAAGACAAGATGGAGCACAATTTGGGATTGTATAGATTCAGTTGCAAGACTTGGTAATATTCTCCTGGAGGTAAATTATGTTATTTTACATCATTCATATGATACAATATTTTCTTCTTATTCTAATATATTATATATTATTCATATTTAGTTAGCAAGTGAAAATAATAATATTTCTTCTTCAGTTAAAAATACTATCAATGAGTTTAGTTTTTTTAATCAAGTTAGATCTTTATCATTTGTTCTTAAACCATTAAAAGACGCTATCCAATACTTGGAATCTAAAAATACTACAATTGCTGACTGCTTTATTCAAATAGCAAGTTTAGCATCACAAATTAAACATTTATCGGCTACAGTAGATCCAAATTTTAAAAATTATTGCATTGACATTTTTAATAAGAGATGGGGACAATTTAATTCTAAACTTTTTTATATTGGGATATTTTTTACATCCAAAATATAGGGGTAAATTTATTTTCCTTTTATTCTTATTAATAAAAATAAAATAAAAATTGGCTAATAATATTTAATCTTTTAGATAAATATTTAAATCATGATAAAATACGTGAATTGATGTTGTTTGCAATTGAATTGTGGGCAGATATGGGTCATGGAAAACAAACTTCAACAAGGCTTGTAAGTCAAATACATTTATATCGTGAAAAAAACCACCCTATGACCTTCCATATGATAATGCAATTTCATCATATACATGGTGGAATTTACTATCAAAATCAGGTGGTTATTTACAAGAAGTAGCATTAAAATTATATGCAATTACACCTCATTCTGCAGGGTGCGAGCGTGTTTTTTCAATTTTATCATGGTTCTACAATCAACGAAGAAATAATCTAGATATCAATAGAGTTAAACATATGGCAATCATCCATAATTATTATATTTCAAATGAAAAAAAAGGGTTTGAGTTTTTTGGGATGAATATTTTAGACGAAGAAATATATTCTAAGATTAGTGAAGCTGAAAAATTATTAGAAAATGAAGATAATGAAGAAATTGAGATTGGAAATGATGAAAATAATGAAGAAATCGAAGTTGATGATGTTGAAAGTAATGAAGATGCTGCAATTAACAACCAAACAAGATTATTAATTGAAGACTATATTAATATTGATATAAATTTATTTAATTCCGAGATTAATAGTAGTGTAAACCAATTTATTGATGAACAGGAAATAATTGAAGAAGATGATTTAGATTTTTGATATTAGTATTTGTTAATAAATAAATGAAATTTTGCAACATCTTAATATTTTGACATGTCTAAATAGTTTTGCCATGTCTTAATGTTTTGCCATGTCTAAACAGTTTTGCCATGTCTAAACAATTTTGCCATGTCTTAATGTTTTGCCATGTCTAAATAATTTTGCCATGTCTTAATGTTTTGACATGTCTAAATAATTTTGCCATGTCTTAATGTTTTGACATGTCTAAATAATTTTGCCATGTCTTAATGTTTTGACATGTCTAAATAATTTTGCCATTTAGACCATGTCTTAATATTTTGACAATCATGACTAAACCTATATTTAGACTTTAGACATTTTTGACAAGCCTGAAAACAATTAGACGCCCATCTATAGGGGCTACACAATATTCGATGATATCAAACTGGAGAACAGACCTAATATGCGGATATCAATTATAATAGGAGCTCACGAACTAATATTGACTGATACATATTTAAATGTAATCGACAAATAATGTTTTTAAAACTAGAGACCCATTCTATCAACTAATATATAATGAACTTTGTAAAATTCAATATTTTGTATAACAAACTGCCTTGGAAAATCATAATATAAATGGTGCCGAACTCTTAAAAGTATTAATTATTATTATAATTGCTTCTTTCTTTAAAATATAACGAAAACAAGGCTAGTTTCTTTCTTTGACAAATTATAATTAATGAAAATACAAATTGTTTGTTAATATCTTTTTTAAACATACAGCCAAGGTGTGGTTCTTGTCACAAATGAAACTGTTGGAGGAAGACTTTTATTTTGCCCAATACAAACCATAATGAAATAACAAGTGCAGAATCTTTTTTAAACAACTTCAAGAAGAAGATATGAATAATACACAAATTTAATTAATAATTTAAATTATTTAATCGCATTTGAATTTATTAGTATTTATGAAATAGAAATATCAACAGAAGAAGCACGGCGATTCCTCCACTTCCACCTGTATCACATAAAAACTCCTTGTTGACAATGGAAAAATCAATTTATATTTTGGACAACAACCAGACAAATCACAATTATCAGATAATTAATTGATATTGATAAAAAAAATTCAATATATTGAATTTAATCCATAAGTAGAGCTTTTCCTATATATTGATAATAATAATACGTATAGGATAACCATTTGGAAAATTTAAGACACGGATATTAATATCCTATCAGCTATTAAATAGTAATAGGATAACGGATAACGGATAACTCGAATAATAATAACAATAGATAAATAATCCGAATTATCCTAGATTCACTAATTATTCATAAACAAGATTTTAAATTTAAAACTTTCATAAAAAATAGTTTATGATATTACCATTTGGATCTGATGTACAGTTTTCGCCGTTATTTTGAATCTGATGGGTGTCTTTTTCGTTTACCTCAATGATATATTCAACTGCGAAGCTTTACTTTTGACTTGAAGATTTAATGAATCAGATTTTTCTTTATTATCAAGAAGTTTATCAAGCACGTTTTTTGTATGCTCCAATGCCATCGCCAGTATCGTCAAAAATAGGTGGTGTAGGCTTTTCTATCATCATATTCAGACCATGCATGTTTTTTTGAAGCTCTTTCAGTTGACATATTTGGAAATGGTATGCTTTAAGTTTTGCAAGTGATTTCTTTGTTTCCTAAGCTGGTTCTTTTGAATGTGTCATTTATGTTTTATCCAATACAATATAATCTTATTACAACGAAGTGGCTGGACATTAATATTTTTTGACGAAATGTTGCCAAAGTTGTAAAACTATTACGTCAAATTCGCTGCCATTAAGTCAAAAATAACTCAAGTAAAATTGCTTTAAAGGCTAATAAAATATAAAAGCTCGTAAAAAAAACTTATACAGTAAATATATATTCCAAGAGCAAAGGTTGCTCGACAGCGATGCCTTCGAAGTTGGTTTCGATTTTGTCGATAAAAGCAGTGTAAGCTTTGCAGGTCTTTTTTTTAATATTTTTTTCGTGTACCCAATCTCTCACAAGGAGCTAAGGTTTTGCTGAATACAAATACATTCATTTACTACTAACTCGAACATTTTTTATATTAATATTAATAACGTGATACATGATTCGGTACCTCATGTTCCAAGGTAAACTAACTTAGTGTATCAAATGAAATTTACGCAAAAGCCTTTTGTAATTATTACTGTGTAAATAATTATAGAAGTCTTTACAATGTCAATATTGATTGATTAAGTTACTTTGCATCGTTGTTTTTATCCTTATTGTAATGATCAATGAAACTTTCATCGAGGATAACTTTTGATCTTCGCTTGAAAAAGCATAAAAGCATAAATTCGGGACCTCTTAGAAGATAATTAACATTCTAATAAAATAATACTCTGATAGAATCATTATTTTCATTAAACAAAATCAATCGTTAATAAACTTCTAAAAATAAAAAATAAAAACAAAAACATTGTCTTTATTTTCTTTGTTTAAAGCATTTTGATAAAAGCAACAAGTGTAGTTAATGCCTTGGTAAAAGGTAACAATTGTAGAGCTTTAGTAAAAAATCGTGTTTATTTGCTTTAGTGAGTAAGCAAAGGTTAGGACTAACGTTGATTAACTAGCGAGTACTAACAGCGATTAGTAACGTAATTTGCTTTATTGGGTAAGCAAAGGTTTGAACTAATGTTGGTTAACTAGTGGGTGTTAATGAAGTAGTATCATTGTAGTCGTAAATTTAAGGCTGTTAAACAAACTACTTAAGTTGTTTTGTAAGTAGAGTTTGAAATCGGTTAATAAATGTAAACAAGGGCAAACAACTGAAACAGATCGATCATAAGTGAATAAAAGGAACCTTATAGCATTGCAAAAGGGCCATCTTTATTTATTTACAGTTATCTGGTACCATTAAGTGTGTTCCAAAGTGATACCTTGCAATATCACCATTTAACAAGAATCAAAAATTGTAAAAAGTTTATTATATTGTTACAAGATAAGAAATAAAATACAGATGAAATAAAATTATAATAATAAATTTATAATGGAGATTAAATTAGTCATTCATCGCATCTTTATTTTACTATTGTTACTAGAATCTAATGTTTATTAATTAATATCGTTAATAGTAATTAGTGGTTAATAATTTCCAATTGATTAATAAAATTTTATTTACCTTTAACATTTTAGAGAAAAGAGTCAAAATCAAGATTATTCAACGAACTATCATTACTTGTATAAATCTTCAAACTTTTAGATTTAGCAATCTCTTCATCTAATATTCTACTTGTATGATATGCATCTGAATGTGATTTGTGTGCTTGTTGCAAAGTACTACTGCTACTGCTACTAGTAGTATTATTATTGTTACTATTTTCATGTTTTTTGATTTTAGAAAATTTGAATAATCTTTTTATTAAACTATTATTACTATTATTATTTTTCAAATTCTCATTTTTAACAATTTCGTTACGTTTATTATAAGCAAATGTCCGAAGCTCTCTACTAATTGGTCTTTTTGATGGATCCACATCCCAACACCTCTGCATCATTTGCACATAATCGTCAGGCATACCAGGTAGTATTGGTGGTCGTAAACCTTCACATATAACAAAAATCAAACGATGATTGTGAGCTCTATCATCAAATGGTGGATGTCCTGCAAATATTTCCCACATTAACATCCCAATACTATAGATATCTGACTCTTTGGTGTTCTTTGTATCAATTTTGCCTCTAAGTAGTTCGGGTGCAGCATATGATACAATCCCATAGACTTTATTTGATGATTCGCCATCAACTGGTCCACATAATCCTAATCTGTAATAAAACAGCCACCTCCTTGCATAAGTATATTACCACTATGTAAATCACAATGGATTAAATCTTTTTCATGTATACCATCTAATGCCCAACATAAATAATCAAAGATTGAAATTCTGTCTTTTAATGTTAAATTTAAATGATTTTTTTCTAAATAATCCCTTAAATTTCCATCTGATAAATAATTTAAAACGATTGCATAATTTCCATTATCTGGGAATTTAGTTATACCTAAGCACTGAACAATCAACACCGATTTGATTTTGGAATAATTCATTGCCTGTAATTAAATATAAAACCAATTAGTATTATATGATACAGTATTGTTTATTTTTTAAATGACAACTACCAACCTCATTAAAAAATGCTTTTCCTGGATTACTCGATTCATTTAAACTTTTTAATACTACTCTCTGCCCATTACCTCCAAAATAACTAAATTCCTTTTTGTTTTCGTCATAATTAACAATAGTTCCTCTTGACCATTTAGCAGTATAAATTGAACTAAATCCACCTTCTGTCAACTTTGTTATATCATAAAATTGCATCTAAAGAGAATTTAATGAATTTGACGAAAGGATAAAACTGATGTACAAAGAAACTCTACAAAAAAAGTGAAGACAGGTTTAGTATAGTTCCTTAGTTTCAAGTTTCGGGACAGGTCTTTCTTTAACTGGACTTCGTGTAGTAGATTTCAAAAACAAACTTTTTTTTTATCATGTCACTGATTAATTATTGGGAGAGTGATCTTAATAAAAATAATGTTATGAGGATTACTAACGAATAGTTTTTGAAACTTATTATTTTCTTTATCCAAGAAATATTAAGGTACATGGAATTCGAGTTGTTTATATACACGATGTTTCATTATAGGACCACTTCCTCGACTAAGTCTACTATTGTACCTTGTCGGCTTTGTCGACCAATACAAATTAAATAACACGCACGTCGTAACGAAATAAATAAATAAGATAATGTCAATAAGAGATGTCAACATTTTCGGGTAATATTATTATTCAAAGAAATATTATTATTATGACAAATAATAATATTGCTACAACTCGGAATCTTTATTTTCCTTATTTTCCAGATTCAAAAAGGGTGATATGGTACCATTTACATTTATTCAATAAAATTTGAGCTATATTTGATTTTTTTCGATTTTGGATTTTGATTATAGTCGAAAGTTTTAAGATTCGAAGCAAATAATGATGCCCGACGAAATGTTTTGTGAACAGGAAATAATTTTGTCACATTTGGCGAAATTGACGAAATAGTAATAGTAATGGAAAATCTGACGAAAAGTGAAAAAATGTACGGAGAAAATAAAAATAATAAAAAACTTATATATGCGCTCTTAAATTTATATTTATTTGTTCATTTAAGATCCTCCATTAAAATGTCGGATGATAGTCAGCTTCAATTTGTAAATGCTAACCCAAATGTCGAAGATAATTTGTCCTCCTCTAACTAGGAAGACCATAGGTACAAAAATAAGAAACATCTTTTCCAAAAAGGTAATGAATTATTCAGAATATCAAACATACATACAGTGAAACCTTGTTCCGATGAATCTAGTTTCAATTATAATTCAATTCGCATTTCAACGAATCTTAAACGAAATTTTCTTATGTGTCCAGTAATTATGTATGACGAAACTTTTTACGAATTTCGATTGTTAAATAAGCTTTTTTTTCCTAATTAAAAAAAGAGATCTTTTTGTCCTGATATTTTCCTCGTGTTTATTTATTTATCCCGGATTAAAGGTCAATTGGATCAATTGTATTTTTTCTCCAAGTCTATTGCTATAGGAGAATAAACTTCATGCAAACATCAAAAGCTATTTACAAATTTCGTTTGTTAAAAAAAACCCCCCTTTGCAAAGATTAATCAATGTATTTTATTTGTTTTCTTCGAAAGGAAATTAAAAATTAGAAACCTTACCTATCCGCTATCTCCCAATGGTCAAAATCAAAAAAAATTTGTACATAATGTTTGTTTATCTACCATTGAATTGAAATTGACCAATAATAACAATAACAACGAAATATTTATTTTGAATCCCGGACTCGAAAATATACTAACGCTAACACGACAAGTATTTGACGATCTGGGATCTGAGGTAAAGGTTCCACAGGTTTTTGGTCATTTCATTTGGTCCAAAACGTCAGAGCAATACGAAGACCTAATGGTAGACAGCGGTAGACGCCATGCAAAAAACATTCTAAAAGAACGATTTCTTTTCAGTCAAGTATTTGCTTTTCTCAACCCTGACATTTTGAACAAAAATAGATAAATCCAAATAAGATATAAATGGGAATTCGCATGATATTGTGATATAAAAATAATCACAACTATTTATCATTTCTGGAAAACGAAAATATTTTCAAATTTCAATTTTAACAAATTTAATTCCAAATCAGCGTAGAAAAAAACTCCTTTGATTTTGGTTTCATCTTTTCCCAACAATTCAGTTTACTAAATTTGAGCAACAAAATGCTTAGAAGATTCATGATTCGTTGCCGTAATTGCACTGAATTTATCATTTCAAGTCTCAACGAGTCTTCATTACATCTCATATTGTTAGGTTATATTACTATTACACAAAATATAAAAATCTACACAAAAATTACGAGATTTAGAAAGAAACCGTAATACATGAACCTTTCTTTTATACTATTACCAGAAAGAAAGAAATTTGTATATAAAATTAATGGTGAAATGCGTAATAATGCTAGTGCTAATTGTGATAGAGAAAGTAGAAAAGATTATTTTTTTTCATTAGTCAAAAAAAAAAGGGAGCTTTCCGAAAATGAAAAAGAATATTGTAAGGAAAGATTTATTATGATTTTGAATTAGATAATGCAACATATAAATTGGGAAAACCAAAAGAATGTAACAAGTGTAAATTGACAAGATACTCTGATAGGTTCTGTGAAGGTTGTA
>CAUDNR010004435.1:11889-29171 GCA_958430865.1 Entrophospora sp. SA101 | reverse complement strand
TTGTTGTGTTAGTAGTATTGGTAAAAGGACTCATTTTGTTATTGTTGTCAAGTTGTCTGTTTTTGTTTTTTTAAAGATATATATAGATGAAGGTTTACGAACGAAGAAAAAATAAATAAGAGTATTTTTTTTGTTTGTTGGTTGTTGTTATGAAAAAAATAATAAAATAATAAGTGGTTTGTTTTTTTGTTGTGATAAAAAAAAAGATTATTTGTTCTGATGAAAAAATAATTTTTTTTTGCTAAAAAGATAGATTAAAAAAATTTTTTTTTAAAATAAAAAATCATGATAAAAATTTTTTTTTCTCCACCTTTTTATAAAAATTTTGGCGTAAAAAAATTTTTTTTTTTCAATAATAAAATATATATAAAAAATAAACAATAAAACATGAAATAATAAATATGGTAATGTTGATGATGGTTCTCTCATAAAAAAAAAACCCAATTTTTAAACTAAATTGATAGACTGATAATTTGCACAATGATACGATGACTTCATCAATAGCTAAATTTTTTTTTGTTTTTGATCATGTGACTAAATTATAAATTTGATATGGTTAGTTTGATATTTTTTGATTTGAAATTAACAGAATTAGAGAGGGATAGTAGTGGTGTGTTTATTATAATTAATAATTGATTATTATTGTGCTAATTATCATGACGGACGTTATGGATTTTTCTTTAAAGGCCATTCATTTTTTTTATGACGCGTCATCAAAAAATTTAAAATTTCCCGCTTTTTTTTTTAATTTATGAGTCATAACCATTCTTATCACAATATTAATTGCAAAAATAAATAAATAAAATAATAATTATATTTTAGGTAAAAAGAAATTAAGAAAATAATGTATTTTATAGGAAACTATCAACAAAATATTTGTATTTTACCTCCACGTGACTTACATATTGTAGATCAGAATGAATAAATTCACAGATTTATTATCGAGTTCTCTCTCTTATTTGCCAAATCTACGTTTATTATTGAGAAAAAAATGAGAAAATATGTAATGAACCTTTTCTTAATTGGGAATGGATAACGTGAGGGGAGGTAATCTGAAATGTAATCCTGGCTATTATGTTACTATTACCATGTATATCTTTGTTAAAATTTTTGGGGTGAGGTGCTTTGATGTGAAGTTCCGATTGGCTAATTTGAACTTCACACATGTCAATTTAAAAAATCGATTTTGACACACACAACATTTCCAAATAAAATATATCAACAATGAATGAACTGTAATAATAATAGTAATAAAACAACAATATATCTTTTTGGTGTAGTAACAGCATCAGTATCACCCATTACTTGTAATTTTAAGAGAGGAAAATTAAGCATCCAAATTTTTTTAAAATTCACGCCAGCTTCACGAAATATAATTTATTCTAACAATGTTGTAAATAAAAAAAAGAGCCAAGATGCAATTCCAAGTATTCTTGTTCAAAATATTTACAAGTGAATAAAGAATCTAATCATCATTATTATTGATTGGATAAATATTACAAGTTTTCTCATTTAGGATTAAACCATTTTACTTCCTGTCAAAAACGATCAGAGAATAATTTACTTATTTATCACTTTATTTATTGAAGAAGACAATAGGCAAAAAAAAAAAAAAAAAAGCTGTATAAGAGTTTAATCTAATAAAACATATTGATTAAGTACTCTCTTTTTTCCTTTATTCGTCGATCATCTTTCCTTTTTTTTCTTTGTCTTCACGCCATATTTTGGTGCTTTCCCATATTAACGATAATTAAACATTAACATTATTAATATTTATTATTAATATTATGATTTTTTTTAGTTATGCTATTTGTAATTCACGTGATAATAATGTATAGGATAATTGGGGTCAATAAATTTGGGTGTCCTTCCTTTTCATAAATAGACTCAAATGGACTATCCAACGGAAATTTTAAATAAAATATTTAAACTAAATAAAGATGATTATGGAACATTGTATTCTTGCATTCTAGTCAACAAAAAATGGTGCGATATTAATATTCGAATTTTATGGAGAGATCCATTCTATTCTGAAGACGCAATGAAAATATTAATTAATTGTATATTGGCAGAAGATGGGAATTTCTTAAAAGAGTATGATATCAAATTAACTTTTGAACTGTTGGAATACCAACCTTTATATAATTACGCTAACTTTGTGACCACAATTGATTTTATAATAATTGTTGGTCGATTCTACGATTTGATACAAGAATACGAGTCTAAAATTTCTTTTTTAAAGGAAAGGTTGTTAAATTTTATTTTAGATCATTCACCAGGTATTCAAAAATTTAGAGTCTCTGAAACTAATGAACCAGAACATAATGTTCAGTTGATTATCAATCATCCCAAGTTTGATAATTGTTTTCAAAGTCTTCGTGAACTGGAGTGTGATTTTTATACGAATGCTAAATTACTTGATATGTTAACAAATACTTGTAAAGATATCAAATCGATAAGAATCAAAGGAAATCGTTGTTATCGATACATAAATAATAATCTAGTTCAACTAATCAAAGCACAGAATCAAATCAACCAGTTAGCTATTCATCCAAAAGATGATGTCATTTTATCAGACGATTACAAAGAAGCAATATTGGCACATTCACAGTCAATAATTGAATATTCAAGCAATTTAAAAAGTAATTTGGATTCTGTAATAACACCAAGCTTTCGAAACTTGAAGGTTTTAATTTTATTGTGTCAACGCGATACTGATTTTGAAAAAATCAACATCATTACATTTCCAAGTATCGAAGAATTTATATTATTCACCGAACTGCCGCCATTCGTATTATGCATTGAAATATTCTTGGAAACCAATGGAAAGTCTCTTAAGGTTATAGATATTGGTAGTAATCAAATTTATGATCTTGAATATTGGAGTAAACTCGTTCAATCAATTGGGCAAAATTGCGAAAACCTACAAGATTTATCGATACTTTACAGAAATCAGTTGGATCAATCGTTAATTGGATTATTTAACAATTGTATTAAATTAAAATCAATTAGATTTAGAAAATCTTCTCCTCCGCATTATGTAATTGATGGCGATAAAATCTTAACAGTATTAAATCAAACACAACCCAAAAATTTAAAAATTTTAATTTTTGAACATATTTTTCGTATTATGGATGTTAAAACTTTAAGCAATCTGGTTGAGAAGTGGGAAGGATACAAGCCTCTTACGATCATATTACCTAAAGATATAGATCCTGTCACAATATTTTTATTAAAAATGTATCAAAATAACAATTTTTTGAAATTAAAAAGTTTGTAAATTATTTAAATGTAATTTGCTAATAATTATATTACTATTTATATTTATTTTGATAATTTATTTATAAAATAAACAGAAAGATCATTCTATGTATACTCTGTTAATAAATAGTAAAGTCTTCTTTTTCTGCAACAATAGGACATATTATTCATGTCCTATGTATGTATATCTTTTATTCTTTATCTATATGATAATCCTTATTCATTACGCAATTTAAAAAAGTCAATAGTAAGTTATTGCAACAATAGGTAGGACATATTGTTATTCATGTTTTATGCGTGTATATCTTTTATTTTTTTTTAATAATCCCTTGTTACAATTTAAAAATAAATAAAATAGCATTGATTTAATATTTAACATTTTTTTTTTAAAAAAAAGAATTTGCTATACAGTGATATACATGATAAAATATATAAATATATAAATATATAAATAAATAAAATTACACAAAAGAATTATAGAGATAATAATAATTATTACTATTAGGCAAGATAAGAGGAAGCGCTAACAGCTCCACCATGACCAGTCCAATTAACATGAACATCTTGATCTTTAGGATGATTTTCATCGGTATATTCATCAAGATATCTGAATGTATGAGCACTAGTTAACCGAATCCCCACCCCCAAAAAAAATCATTTGTTTAATTATTGAAATAAAATTTATTTTAAACAAAAAAAAAAAAAAAATAAATAAATGGACATATTACAAACCCGAAATAATCGCGCATTCCTTGAAGAAGACCAGCAGGCAGTTTTTCATGTCTATAACCATCATAAAATGAAAGTGCTGATGCAAATGCGGGAGTAGGAATACCAAGTAGAACTGTTTCTGAAATTACTTTACGCCATGAATGTTGTGCTTTTTCAATAGCATCCCTAAAGAATGGATCGAAAAGAAGATTTTCAAGATTTGGATTATTGGTATATGCATTTTTAATATCACCTAAGAAAGCACTATAAAAAAAAAAAAAAAAAAATCAAAAAGATTTAACATAAATCTTTTTCTTATCAAGATATATATATATCTATGTCAAATAAACTATTTATGAAGATTTTTTTTAATGACTAACCTACGAATAATGCAACCACCACGCCACATCAAAGCAATACCAGCATAATTTAAATCCCACTTGTATTCTTTAGCAGCTTCACGCATAAGCATAAAGCCTTGAGCATATGAAATCAATTTGGAAGCATATAAAGCTTGGCCTATTTGTTTAATGAAGTCTTTTTTATCACCAGTGAAAGCCACACGTTCAGGACCTTTTAAAATTTTACTTGCACGTACACGTTCACTCTTCAAAGCTGAAAGTGCACGAGCAAATACAGCTTCGCCTATAAGTGTAAGTGGCATTCCAAGATCGAGCGCATTTATTGCTGTCCATTTGCCAGTACCTTTCTGTATAATTTTCCAAAAAAGTTAATTATATATTAAAAGTATATATATATGCGTGCAAATGTATGAATGAAGAGATTCCATACTTGGCCTGCAGTATCCCTAATTTTTTCTACTAGGGGAGTACCATCAGTGTCTTTATATCTCACGATATCTCTAGTGATTTCAATCAAAAATGAATCTAATTCACCCTTATTCCACTCTTCAAACACATCACCAATTTGATCATTTGTGAGACCAACTCCTTCCTTCATCAAATGATATGCTTCACAAATAAGTTGCATATCACCATACTCGATACCATTATGAACCATTTTAACATAATGACCTGCACCAGATTCACCAACCCAATCACAACATGGTTCGTTATCAGCCTTGGCTGCTATAGATTGAAATATTGGTTGTAAATGTTTCCTAATTTTAGAAATAAGAAAAATGAATTTTATTTTTAGAAAGCAAAAAAAAAAAAAAAAATTATAATAAATAAATAAATAAAAATCATTACCATGCAGCTTTAGAACCTCCAGGCATAAGAGATGGACCATAACGAGCACCATCCTCACCGCCAGATACACCGCAACCAACAAACAATAAACCTTTTTCTTCCAAGTATTTACATCTACGAATAGTGTCTGGATAATGCGAATTACCACCATCAATAATAATATCATCTTTGTCAAGATAAGGAAGTAATTGATCAATAAAATCGTCAACAGCTTGACCAGCTTTAACCAAAAGCATGACTTTTCGTGGCTTTTTTAATTTTTGGGCAAGATCTTGAATGGAACTAGCACCGATAATACTTTTTCCTAAGATAATAATAATAGATTGATTAATTCATTAATAGTTAATGATAATGATAAATTATATAATTAATGATGGATGGATAGGATACCTTTAGCTTCATTTGCTAAGAAATGATCTACTTTTGCAACAGTTCTGTTATATGCAACGACTGTGAATCCGTGGTCGGCTATGTTAAGAATAAGGTTTTGACCCTTATAAACCCCCGGCGAGAATTAATTTAATGAAGACATGATATGATAACTTGAATAATATTTTTATTAAAAAATTATCGATATTTTACCATAACAGCAAGACCAATAAGGCCAAAGTCACCTCTATCATTAATTAAATAATTAATTCATTAAAATAAATAAATGGTATGAAATAAGTTGATAAATATTATTATTATAATATTAATCAATCATTATTATCAAATACTACTTACACAGTCATTTTCGTTGAATTTTGTCACGTTAAAAATGGATAAAAATTTTTTAGTTAAAGGGAGCAAAAAAAAAATTTGTGTGGAATATTTGAGATGGATTTATTTTATATATATACAAAATCGGTTGAAAAAAGATGAAAGATGGTAATAATGCTGTTTTACCCAAATTTGGTTTGCTAAAGATTTAATGATATAATGATAAGCAAAAGTGTAACCATTTAAGGAGACTCCGTGCAATTTTTATGATAATTGTATTAGTAGTATATATTAGTATTGGGTTCACTGTACACCTGTCGTTAAATGTCAAGACATCTTTAAATTCTACGTATATACACACTAACGCAGTGAATTTCTATTTAACGGGAAATTTTATCTGGAAAATTTTATCCGACCCGAGATATCCATAATAGTAGTATTAATATTAATAGTTAGTTAACGGATTATAATAAATCACATGATACACGCTGAATATGAATTTTTAAAAACTAACCATATAAAATAATGTATAACATATATCAAAATGACTATCAAAAATTTTTGGGTACTTGACTGATACAAAATTTTTTTTATTATGCAAAGTCACATGAAACTACAAAAAGGAACTTAAAAATGTATGAACAATCATAGAACTTCAATGGTAATTTTTTTTATAGTAAATAAATTTATTTGATCCTTCAATTTTGCATAGCTTTGTATCATCAGTAATGTTTTGAGCTTAAAATGCTATTGTGTGTAGCTTTTGTATTCATTCAGGATTATTCGGATAATATCCAAATATCATTTATTTATCATTATTATGTGATTGATATCTAAATATTGTGATATTCACGGAATCTTTACTAAAAAGAAAACGTCTATTTTTAAAAATTTGCAGTCAAGATTTATCTTTAAATTCACACACGTGTGAAATTCAATCAAATTTTTGTATACAAATACTCCACCCTTTTAATTCCAAGTTTACACGGCTCACTACAACACATGATACGCTTCTTACAATGACATCAAATGGTTTCTTGGTAATTATCCAAGAAATGCAATTGGATAATTATTTTCTCTTGTCGTATATTTAATCATCTTCGTTGTACGCTTAATTCTATACATCCTTAAACAGCAACATGATGGCTTGAAGGAGAAACAAAAAATTGCATCTAAAGAGAATTTAATGAATTTGACGAAAGGATAAAACTGATGTACAAAGAAACTCTACAAAAAAAGTGAAGACAGGTTTAGTATAGTTCCTTAGTTTCAAGTTTCGGGACAGGTCTTTCTTTAACTGGACTTCGTGTAGTAGATTTCAAAAACAAACTTTTTTTTTATCATGTCACTGATTAATTATTGGGAGAGTGATCTTAATAAAAATAATGTTATGAGGATTACTAACGAATAGTTTTTGAAACTTATTATTTTCTTTATCCAAGAAATATTAAGGTACATGGAATTCGAGTTGTTTATATACACGATGTTTCATTATAGGACCACTTCCTCGACTAAGTCTACTATTGTACCTTGTCGGCTTTGTCGACCAATACAAATTAAATAACACGCACGTCGTAACGAAATAAATAAATAAGATAATGTCAATAAGAGATGTCAACATTTTCGGGTAATATTATTATTCAAAGAAATATTATTATTATGACAAATAATAATATTGCTACAACTCGGAATCTTTATTTTCCTTATTTTCCAGATTCAAAAAGGGTGATATGGTACCATTTACATTTATTCAATAAAATTTGAGCTATATTTGATTTTTTTCGATTTTGGATTTTGATTATAGTCGAAAGTTTTAAGATTCGAAGCAAATAATGATGCCCGACGAAATGTTTTGTGAACAGGAAATAATTTTGTCACATTTGGCGAAATTGACGAAATAGTAATAGTAATGGAAAATCTGACGAAAAGTGAAAAAATGTACGGAGAAAATAAAAATAATAAAAAACTTATATATGCGCTCTTAAATTTATATTTATTTGTTCATTTAAGATCCTCCATTAAAATGTCGGATGATAGTCAGCTTCAATTTGTAAATGCTAACCCAAATGTCGAAGATAATTTGTCCTCCTCTAACTAGGAAGACCATAGGTACAAAAATAAGAAACATCTTTTCCAAAAAGGTAATGAATTATTCAGAATATCAAACATACATACAGTGAAACCTTGTTCCGATGAATCTAGTTTCAATTATAATTCAATTCGCATTTCAACGAATCTTAAACGAAATTTTCTTATGTGTCCAGTAATTATGTATGACGAAACTTTTTACGAATTTCGATTGTTAAATAAGCTTTTTTTTCCTAATTAAAAAAAGAGATCTTTTTGTCCTGATATTTTCCTCGTGTTTATTTATTTATCCCGGATTAAAGGTCAATTGGATCAATTGTATTTTTTCTCCAAGTCTATTGCTATAGGAGAATAAACTTCATGCAAACATCAAAAGCTATTTACAAATTTCGTTTGTTAAAAAAAACCCCCCTTTGCAAAGATTAATCAATGTATTTTATTTGTTTTCTTCGAAAGGAAATTAAAAATTAGAAACCTTACCTATCCGCTATCTCCCAATGGTCAAAATCAAAAAAAATTTGTACATAATGTTTGTTTATCTACCATTGAATTGAAATTGACCAATAATAACAATAACAACGAAATATTTATTTTGAATCCCGGACTCGAAAATATACTAACGCTAACACGACAAGTATTTGACGATCTGGGATCTGAGGTAAAGGTTCCACAGGTTTTTGGTCATTTCATTTGGTCCAAAACGTCAGAGCAATACGAAGACCTAATGGTAGACAGCGGTAGACGCCATGCAAAAAACATTCTAAAAGAACGATTTCTTTTCAGTCAAGTATTTGCTTTTCTCAACCCTGACATTTTGAACAAAAATAGATAAATCCAAATAAGATATAAATGGGAATTCGCATGATATTGTGATATAAAAATAATCACAACTATTTATCATTTCTGGAAAACGAAAATATTTTCAAATTTCAATTTTAACAAATTTAATTCCAAATCAGCGTAGAAAAAAACTCCTTTGATTTTGGTTTCATCTTTTCCCAACAATTCAGTTTACTAAATTTGAGCAACAAAATGCTTAGAAGATTCATGATTCGTTGCCGTAATTGCACTGAATTTATCATTTCAAGTCTCAACGAGTCTTCATTACATCTCATATTGTTAGGTTATATTACTATTACACAAAATATAAAAATCTACACAAAAATTACGAGATTTAGAAAGAAACCGTAATACATGAACCTTTCTTTTATACTATTACCAGAAAGAAAGAAATTTGTATATAAAATTAATGGTGAAATGCGTAATAATGCTAGTGCTAATTGTGATAGAGAAAGTAGAAAAGATTATTTTTTTTCATTAGTCAAAAAAAAAAGGGAGCTTTCCGAAAATGAAAAAGAATATTGTAAGGAAAGATTTATTATGATTTTGAATTAGATAATGCAACATATAAATTGGGAAAACCAAAAGAATGTAACAAGTGTAAATTGACAAGATACTCTGATAGGTTCTGTGAAGGTTGTATTAGATTACAATTACAGAGTCTTTTCACCACTTGGGCATCTGGAAATAACATAATTGATGATTTTATTCAACAATGTCAAATGAATCATCTCTGCCAGACCATATTTTAGAATGGATACCTTTTGAGCAATTTTATGATATAACAAAGTTGACAGAAGGTGGATTTAGTTCAATTTATACTGCTAAATGGTCAAGAGGAACTATTGTTAATTATGACGAAAACAAAAAGGAATTTAGTTATTTTGGAGGTAATGGGCAGAGAGTAGTATTAAAAAGTTTAAATGAATCGAGTAATCCAGGAAAAGCATTTTTTAATGAGGTTGGTAGTTGTCATTTAAAAAATAAACAATACTGTATCATATAATACTAATTGGTTTTATATTTAATTACAGGCAATGAATTATTCCAAAATCAAATCGGTGTTGATTGTTCAGTGCTTAGGTATAACTAAATTCCCAGATAATGGAAATTATGCAATCGTTTTAAATTATTTATCAGATGGAAATTTAAGGGATTATTTAGAAAAAAATCATTTAAATTTAACATTAAAAGACAGAATTTCAATCTTTGATTATTTATGTTGGGCATTAGATGGTATACATGAAAAAGATTTAATCCATTGTGATTTACATAGTGGTAATATACTTATGCAAGGAGGTGGCTGTTTTATTACAGATTAGGATTATGTGGACCAGTTGATGGCGAATCATCAAATAAAGTCTATGGGATTGTATCATATGCTGCACCCGAACTACTTAGAGGCAAAATTGATACAAAGAACACCAAAGAGTCAGATATCTATAGTATTGGGATGTTAATGTGGGAAATATTTGCAGGACATCCACCATTTGATGATAGAGCTCACAATCATCGTTTGATTTTTGTTATATGTGAAGGTTTACGACCACCAATACTACCTGGTATGCCTGACGATTATGTGCAAATGATGCAGAGGTGTTGGGATGTGGATCCATCAAAAAGACCAATTAGTAGAGAGCTTCGGACATTTGCTTATAATAAACGTAACGAAATTGTTAAAAATGAGAATTTGAAAAATAATAATAGTAATAATAGTTTAATAAAAAGATTATTCAAATTTTCTAAAATCAAAAAACATGAAAATAGTAACAATAATAATACTACTAGTAGCAGTAGCAGTAGTACTTTGCAACAAGCACACAAATCACATTCAGATGCATATCATACAAGTAGAATATTAGATGAAGAGATTGCTAAATCTAAAAGTTTGAAGATTTATACAAGTAATGATAGTTCGTTGAATAATCTTGATTTTGACTCTTTTCTCTAAAATGTTAAAGGTAAATAAAATTTTATTAATCAATTGGAAATTATTAACCACTAATTACTATTAACGATATTAATTAATAAACATTAGATTCTAGTAACAATAGTAAAATAAAGATGCGATGAATGACTAATTTAATCTCCATTATAAATTTATTATTATAATTTTATTTCATCTGTATTTTATTTCTTATCTTGTAACAATATAATAAACTTTTTACAATTTTTGATTCTTGTTAAATGGTGATATTGCAAGGTATCACTTTGGAACACACTTAATGGTACCAGATAACTGTAAATAAATAAAGATGGCCCTTTTGCAATGCTATAAGGTTCCTTTTATTCACTTATGATCGATCTGTTTCAGTTGTTTGCCCTTGTTTACATTTATTAACCGATTTCAAACTCTACTTACAAAACAACTTAAGTAGTTTGTTTAACAGCCTTAAATTTACGACTACAATGATACTACTTCATTAACACCCACTAGTTAACCAACATTAGTTCAAACCTTTGCTTACCCAATAAAGCAAATTACGTTACTAATCGCTGTTAGTACTCGCTAGTTAATCAACGTTAGTCCTAACCTTTGCTTACTCACTAAAGCAAATAAACACGATTTTTTACTAAAGCTCTACAATTGTTACCTTTTACCAAGGCATTAACTACACTTGTTGCTTTTATCAAAATGCTTTAAACAAAGAAAATAAAGACAATGTTTTTGTTTTTATTTTTTATTTTTAGAAGTTTATTAACGATTGATTTTGTTTAATGAAAATAATGATTCTATCAGAGTATTATTTTATTAGAATGTTAATTATCTTCTAAGAGGTCCCGAATTTATGCTTTTATGCTTTTTCAAGCGAAGATCAAAAGTTATCCTCGATGAAAGTTTCATTGATCATTACAATAAGGATAAAAACAACGATGCAAAGTAACTTAATCAATCAATATTGACATTGTAAAGACTTCTATAATTATTTACACAGTAATAATTACAAAAGGCTTTTGCGTAAATTTCATTTGATACACTAAGTTAGTTTACCTTGGAACATGAGGTACCGAATCATGTATCACGTTATTAATATTAATATAAAAAATGTTCGAGTTAGTAGTAAATGAATGTATTTGTATTCAGCAAAACCTTAGCTCCTTGTGAGAGATTGGGTACACGAAAAAAATATTAAAAAAAAGACCTGCAAAGCTTACACTGCTTTTATCGACAAAATCGAAACCAACTTCGAAGGCATCGCTGTCGAGCAACCTTTGCTCTTGGAATATATATTTACTGTATAAGTTTTTTTTACGAGCTTTTATATTTTATTAGCCTTTAAAGCAATTTTACTTGAGTTATTTTTGACTTAATGGCAGCGAATTTGACGTAATAGTTTTACAACTTTGGCAACATTTCGTCAAAAAATATTAATGTCCAGCCACTTCGTTGTAATAAGATTATATTGTATTGGATAAAACATAAATGACACATTCAAAAGAACCAGCTTAGGAAACAAAGAAATCACTTGCAAAACTTAAAGCATACCATTTCCAAATATGTCAACTGAAAGAGCTTCAAAAAAACATGCATGGTCTGAATATGATGATAGAAAAGCCTACACCACCTATTTTTGACGATACTGGCGATGGCATTGGAGCATACAAAAAACGTGCTTGATAAACTTCTTGATAATAAAGAAAAATCTGATTCATTAAATCTTCAAGTCAAAAGTAAAGCTTCGCAGTTGAATATATCATTGAGGTAAACGAAAAAGACACCCATCAGATTCAAAATAACGGCGAAAACTGTACATCAGATCCAAATGGTAATATCATAAACTATTTTTTATGAAAGTTTTAAATTTAAAATCTTGTTTATGAATAATTAGTGAATCTAGGATAATTCGGATTATTTATCTATTGTTATTATTATTCGAGTTATCCGTTATCCGTTATCCTATTACTATTTAATAGCTGATAGGATATTAATATCCGTGTCTTAAATTTTCCAAATGGTTATCCTATACGTATTATTATTATCAATATATAGGAAAAGCTCTACTTATGGATTAAATTCAATATATTGAATTTTTTTTATCAATATCAATTAATTATCTGATAATTGTGATTTGTCTGGTTGTTGTCCAAAATATAAATTGATTTTTCCATTGTCAACAAGGAGTTTTTATGTGATACAGGTGGAAGTGGAGGAATCGCCGTGCTTCTTCTGTTGATATTTCTATTTCATAAATACTAATAAATTCAAATGCGATTAAATAATTTAAATTATTAATTAAATTTGTGTATTATTCATATCTTCTTCTTGAAGTTGTTTAAAAAAGATTCTGCACTTGTTATTTCATTATGGTTTGTATTGGGCAAAATAAAAGTCTTCCTCCAACAGTTTCATTTGTGACAAGAACCACACCTTGGCTGTATGTTTAAAAAAGATATTAACAAACAATTTGTATTTTCATTAATTATAATTTGTCAAAGAAAGAAACTAGCCTTGTTTTCGTTATATTTTAAAGAAAGAAGCAATTATAATAATAATTAATACTTTTAAGAGTTCGGCACCATTTATATTATGATTTTCCAAGGCAGTTTGTTATACAAAATATTGAATTTTACAAAGTTCATTATATATTAGTTGATAGAATGGGTCTCTAGTTTTAAAAACATTATTTGTAGCCTTGTTTTCGTTATATTTTAAAGAAAGAAGCAATTATAATAATAATTAATACTTTTAAGAGTTCGGCACCATTTATATTATGATTTTCCAAGGCAGTTTGTTATACAAAATATTGAATTTTACAAAGTTCATTATATATTAGTTGATAGAATGGGTCTCTAGTTTTAAAAACATTATTTGTCGATTACATTTAAATATGTATCAGTCAATATTAGTTCGTGAGCTCCTATTATAATTGATATCCGCATATTAGGTCTGTTCTCCAGTTTGATATCATCGAATATTGTGTAGCCCCTATAGATGGGCGTCTAATTGTTTTCAGGCTTGTCAAAAATGTCTAAAGTCTAAATATAGGTTTAGTCATGATTGTCAAAATATTAAGACATGGTCTAAATGGCAAAATTATTTAGACATGTCAAAACATTAAGACATGGCAAAATTATTTAGACATGTCAAAACATTAAGACATGGCAAAATTATTTAGACATGTCAAAACATTAAGACATGGCAAAATTATTTAGACATGGCAAAACATTAAGACATGGCAAAATTGTTTAGACATGGCAAAACTGTTTAGACATGGCAAAACATTAAGACATGGCAAAACTATTTAGACATGTCAAAATATTAAGATGTTGCAAAATTTCATTTATTTATTAACAAATACTAATATCAAATATCAAGTATGCTTGATGGATCAAAATCTAAATCATCATCAATTATTTCCTGTTCATCAATAAATTGGTTTACACTACTATTAATCTCGGAATTAAATAAATTTATATCAATATTAATATAGTCTTCAATTAATAATCTTGTTTGGTTGTTAATTGCAGCATCTTCATTACTTTCAACATCATCAACTTCGATTTCTTCATTATTTTCATCATTTCCAATCTCAATTTCTTCATTATCTTCATTTTCTAATAATTTTTCAGCTTCACTAATCTTAGAATATATTTCTTCGTCTAAAATATTCATCCCAAAATACTCAAACCCTTTTTTTTCATTTGAAATATAATAATTATGGATGATTGCCATATGTTTAACTCTATTGATATCTAGATTATTTCTTCGTTGATTGTAGAACCATGATAAAATTGAAAAAACACGCTCGCACCCTGCAGAATGAGGTGTAATTGCATATAATTTTAATGCTACTTCTTGTAAATAACCACCTGATTTTGATAGTAAATTCCACCATGTATATGATGAAATTGCATTATCATATGGAAGGTCATAGGGTGGTTTTTTTTCACGATATAAATGTATTTGACTTACAAGCCTTGTTGAAGTTTGTTTTCCATGACCCATATCTGCCCACAATTCAATTGCAAACAACATCAATTCACGTATTTTATCATGATTTAAATATTTATCTAAAAGATTAAATATTATTAGCCAATTTTTATTTTATTTTTATTAATAAGAATAAAAGGAAAATAAATTTACCCCTATATTTTGGATGTAAAAAATATCCCAATATAAAAAGTTTAGAATTAAATTGTCCCCATCTCTTATTAAAAATGTCAATGCAATAATTTTTAAAATTTGGATCTACTGTAGCTGATAAATGTTTAATTTGTGATGCTAAACTTGCTATTTGAATAAAGCAGTCAGCAATTGTAGTATTTTTAGATTCCAAGTATTGGATAGCATCTTTTAATGGTTTAAGAACAAATGATAAAGATCTAACTTGATTAAAAAAACTAAACTCATTGATAGTATTTTTAACTGAAGAAGAAATATTATTATTTTCACTTGCTAACTAAATATGAATAATATATAATATATTAGAATAAGAAGAAAATATTGTATCATATGAATGATGTAAAATAACATAATTTACCTCCAGGAGAATATTACCAAGTCTTGCAACTGAATCTATACAATCCCAAATTGTGCTCCATCTTGTCTTTGTTGATGTCTTTAATCCACCCCCAACAACATTATATCTTTTAATTTTTTCTTCTAGTAAACTTGTTGATAATGGAGATTTGCCAAAATATGTAACAATTGACTGACATTTGGAAATCAAATCTTTTGCAAATGAATGTTTACACAAATCTTTAGTCATTAAATTCAGATGGTGAGCAATGCACTGAATACTAAAAATGTGCTTGTATTGATTATGGATGATTTTTCTAGCCTTTGTTACATCTGAACCACCATCGGTGACAATTGCCGAGAACTTCTCAGGACCAAATTTTGTCAAGATTAATCTAATTTCTTCAGCCAAAAGTTCACCAGTATGTCGCTCTTTTGAAAGATCTTTAATATCAACAATATATTCTTTTCTATCAGGTGTAATAACTACAAAATTGTAAATTCCTTGATTTCTTTTATTAGTCCAACCATCAAGTCCAAGCGTCAAATCTTTTGAGTTACGAAGTTCATTTTCTACAGCTACAACAATTGTTGCCAATTCAGAATTCAACATTTGTTTAGACAAAGTCTTTCTTGTAGGAGGGTCATAAGATGCATGTAATTGTTTTGTAAGCTCAATAAAAAATGGGCTCTCCACAATAGAAAATGGTACCCCACAACAGATAAAAAATCTAAGTAATGCAGCATCAATTTTCTTTTTTCTTTCTGGAATTAGCACAGAAGAATCACGATATTGTGTTAATTTACGTTGATTTGACTCTATTTTTCTTTTCTTATCACTTGAATCACAATCTTTGTTTGATATAACTCTTAAATAATGTTCTTTTAGTGAAGAAGGAACTTGAATACATGTAGTTACTAAATGAGACTCTAATTCATTTGGAGTACCTCTTGGATAATATTTATTACAAAATAAACATGTAGCTGTATGCTTTCCTTTACTTTTTCCTTCGCCTTTTGTAAAGTGATTCCATACAGAAGATCCAGGCCTTCCAATGGATTTATTATCACTAATATTTAGATTATTGTTGATGTTATTATACATACTACTGCTAATACTACTGCTACTATAGTTGCTATTAACATCACTATTATCTACATCATTGACAACAATACTATTATTATCAATCAAGTTCCTATTCATTATCAATTACGTTTTTTTATAATAATATTAACCCAGTTACTACTATTACTACTGCTTCCACTATCACTGCTATTAATATTTGTATAACTATAATTATTGCTATTGCTATTACTATTAATATTAATTTATAATTGCTACTGCTATTATTATACTGCTATTATTATTAAACAATTTATTAAACAATTATTATTTTGTAATTGCTACTACTTATTATTATTTTTGTAATTACTACTGCTTATTATTATTAAATGATTATTATTTTTATAATTACTACTGCTTATTATTATTAAACAATTATTATTTTTATAATTACTACTGTTTATTATTATTATTAGACAATTATAATTTTTACTACTGCTTGCTTATTATAATTACTACTGCTTATTATTAAACAATTATTATTTTTACTACTGCTTATTATTATTAAACAATTGTTTATAATTTTATTAATGCTTATTTTATCAAAAAATTATTATTTTATTGTTATTAGAATTAATAGTAGATTGTACTCGCTTATTCTAGTGTGTGAATAGGTAGGATGTTAATAGATACAGTTACTTGTGTCGTGGTGAGTTATAATTTACATTTTTTTTTTTCATGGGAAAATTTATGGGAAAAAAATCAAAAACGATCAATATCTAAATTATTTAAACATGTCAAAATGATTAGACATTTAGACATGTCAGAATAATTTAGACATATCAAAACAATTGGACATTTAGACACATCAACAGGAGGGAACGTCCTATATAAGGAATGGATTTTCACAATTGATTTCAATTTTTTTTATACAGTTTAAAATACT
>CAUDNR010004435.1:0-10260 GCA_958430865.1 Entrophospora sp. SA101 | reverse complement strand
TATAATGTGTATATGTTTTGTGTGTGTAAAATGAAAAAATGTATGTATATTTATAAAAAAATGGTGCAATATATATAAAAAAGAAATATATAAAAAAAAAAATAAAAAAAAAAAATTTAATATTTACTAAAAATTTAAAGAGAAATTTTAATAAATAATTTTTTTTATTAAATTCCTCATATATAAAATAAAAATAATAAGATTATTTAATGATTATTATCACCATTATCAAACTCTGACTAATCATTCTAATTGTCTTGATTAACTATATATTGATTTGATATATTTCTAAATAATATTTTATCTCACACACCTAAATAATGATATATAAAAGAAGAGAAAAAATAAAATGAAAAAGAAAATAAATATTATGAGGAAAATAAAAGAGTAAGCGCTAAAAGAAATAATAATAATAGTTGTAGATTTGATTTAATTAAATTGTTGTTGCTTTGTCAATTGATTGATCTTTGAATGCATATGAGTACGTGAATGTGTGTGAGTTTGTGTATTATGTTGTATAAAAGCGTTTTATGTGAGTATATGAATGAGTAGTTGTGTATAAAAAATATAATAATAATAGTAAGATGATATGTAAAAGGGTAATTGGAAAATAAAAAGGGGAAAATGTACAAATGAAGTGCGAGTAAAAAAAATTTATTTATTTATATATATAATAGTTGTATTAAGGGGAAAGAAAAGCAAAAAAAAATATAATAAAGTTATTAGGATTGAAATAAGATTAATCCCAATAATCCCAATAGTCATTGTCATAATTAATCATTAATAATAATAAATAAGCATGTTTTAAATTAATGTTTCTCTATGCAAGCAATATCAACCAGGATTTGCGCTGCCTGTTGAATTATCATAATTAGTGATGATTGATATAATTTGTTGTGATGGAGATAGTTTTTTTGTTGTTTAATATTTTGTTGGGAAAGATGATGATCAATAAATAAAAATTTTGTTAGTAAAAATTCATTAATTAAATCAAATAACAACAATATTATAAAGATAACTAATCAATTGATTATCATTATTATATTAATAAGTTACCTCCATCATTTGAACTTGTTGATGTTTCGTCAAGTTAAATTTGAGACAAAGATCCCAACTTTCATGATGTTCCCATAAGTGCTTTTTAATTATTAATAATAAAGCGATGTTAATGTTTTGTAAATATGAAATGCTTATAATTCACCATCATCGTCACATGATAAGATGTTACAATTACCTTAACCAAACAATTTCTATGTTTATAGTTTTTACCACAATTGTTACAAGTATATGACGTTTTTGATGAAACAGTAGATGGTGGAGGACTATTACCACCTTCTTCGCTTTGGCTATCAACGGGAGTTACTATTTGGTTATTTTCTTCATATTTTATTGTTAATTCAGAGTTACGATGACGATGATGGTCACTAATCACTTCCTCCGTCACTGCTAAATGAAAGAATAGAATAAAATGTCAAAAAATGAAAACATAACAAGTAATATGTATATATGTATGTATGTGTATACATAAATATATCTATATATTATATTCATCAAATTATTGTTATTGTTATTGTAAAGCAGTGGGGAGGAAATACTTACCATCAGTCGAGTAATAGTTTGCACCTTTAGAGTATTTATTTCTGTTAGAAGCGGCCGATGTATTGTTAGTTCTTGTTGTGTTAGTAGTATTGGTAAAAGGACTCATTTTGTTATTGTTGTCAAGTTGTCTGTTTTTGTTTTTTTAAAGATATATATAGATGAAGGTTTACGAACGAAGAAAAAATAAATAAGAGTATTTTTTTTGTTTGTTGGTTGTTGTTATGAAAAAAATAATAAAATAATAAGTGGTTTGTTTTTTTGTTGTGATAAAAAAAAAGATTATTTGTTCTGATGAAAAAATAATTTTTTTTTGCTAAAAAGATAGATTAAAAAAATTTTTTTTTAAAATAAAAAATCATGATAAAAATTTTTTTTTCTCCACCTTTTTATAAAAATTTTGGCGTAAAAAAATTTTTTTTTTTCAATAATAAAATATATATAAAAAAAAACTATCAAACTATATATAATTAAGAATAACGATAATTAGATAATTAAGCTTTATTAACTCATCAAATCAAATCAACTATTGGTAAAATCCAAATGTATTTTCCCCAGAATACCTTTATAAAAAATCAAAGAAATTAAATTAATGAGTTTTCTCCAATAATGAATATGACTATATACCATGTACCATATACCGTATCTAATATCTACTACACCCCACCATATCCCTACAATTAATAATAAACACTTACGTTATATATAAGAATCCATCATCATCTTTATGTTCTTCATAAATACTTGACATAAGTGCAGCTGTTGGTGGAAGAACTTCATCAACAAAAATAAAAATTGCCTTCTCCGGGCTCAACTTGATACGTTTACGAATCACATAAACAAATTGTCCAACTGTTAAATCTGCTGGAACTAAATATTTTTTTTTATCGATTGTTGCAATATCTGATTTTTCTACTTTTTCGCATATAACCTAATTAATTAATAAGACGATGTGAGATGTTTGTTTTTTTAGCTACTTGGAAATTTTTATTTATTGTATTTATTATCATCATCATATATTTATTGACTTACCGGAATCCTATCAGGATATTTTTGTCTAATCCTTTCAGCTTCGGCTTTACGTTTTTCTATTTAAATATATATATATATATATATATGAATTTTTTAATAAGAATAAATATTTAAACTTTTCTACAAACAAACATATTTAAATGATTTAACCAATATTATCTTTTACAAATGGTTTAACATACACATACCAAAGAGATGTTCATCTTTGAATTTTGACCTCATTTTTGAATTATTGTTTATTATTATTTATAATTTAAGAAAAAAACCAAGTTTTAACACACGTTTTTAGAAAAATATCAACAATTTTTATTAAAGAAATGTTTTTGTTAATACAACGATGTCTATATTGTTGTTAATGGGAAAATTTTTTTTGAAGAAGAGAGTGAGAATAATAAATGGGGGCTGGAAAAATAAAACTTGTATATATATAGGAAAAATAATAATAACAATATAAATCAGGAGAATTGTTGATGATTACGCACTATCATCATCATATATATATACTAATTCTAATTTTTATTGATGTATGCTGCGTGCATCAGGAGGGAAAAGTGAGAGTTACACATGTCGTTTCAAGTCACTAACACATACATGTGTACTACTTGATCAATTAAATTAAAAAATTTTATTTTTTTATTTTACGAATAAGTTATAAAAAATGAATTAAAAAAAAACGGATGAAAAAAATGATTAAATGTATTAAAAAATTATGATTAAAAAAAATGCATTATTTAAATTATTTAATTTTGGTTGTAAAAAAAAATTATAAATTATAGTTTACATGAATGATTAAAATCATATTTATATATTTATATATATATTCTTTTGACTCCGTTGGAAAAAAATCATATTTTAACAATATCTTCCTCCAATAAAATCTGACCAACTTTTAACTTCATTTGGTATTTTACCATCAACTAGTCCACTAAATTCAATTCTTTTTCTCTGTGTGTATATAGAGTATCACAACAATCCAAGAAGAGTACAGCAGTACCACAAGCTAGAACTTTTGATATAAAATTTCATACAAAAAATGGCACGGAGTATCAATTCTCCAGCATCAATCGGTATAGTTATTTAATTTACATATATGTTGTGTGTGAGAATTAAATCAACCAATCAATAGAGGGAATCTCGCACCCAAACTCTTCCATTTTTGATTATTATTATAAAATTTCAAATCCACGCAATTCATTTTTTCACTTACGACATATTAATTAATGCAGTAATTAATGTGATTTTGGTTTTTTTTTTTTCATAATAGACAAGAATTTGAAAATTTATTTAAATTTTTAAAAGAAAAGAATATTCATACAATTATTGAATCACCTGATGAAGTATTTATGATAATAATAATAATAACATTGAATTTATAAAATTATTTATAAGGTTATAATAAATGTTTACTAATATATGTATACATGTATTTTTAGGGCACAGTCAGTTATGCTGAACTTATTAATGAAATTGGTGACTCAGATGATGATGAAGTGATGCCATCTGGTAAAAATAGATCAACTGATAAAATGGATGTTGACGATGAAGATGAAGATGATTCAGGTATAATTGAATATTAATGAAAGATGATTTATAAAAAATTTTTCTTGTAAAATAAACATTTCCAAATAATAACTTTATAGTCGATGAAGATTTTGAAGACTTTGAAGAAAGTGATGTGACTGAAGAATATGAAGAAAATCCTTGATTTTTTTTCGATGCAGATTAAGATTAAGCCTAATTTTAATTTTGAATTTACAATAAATAAATATATTATATTATAATTTTACAAAAAAATAATTGATTGTTCTTATTATATAGTCTATATTAATATAATTCGATCATCTTTTTTCTTTCTGTATATTCTAAATAATAAATATATTATTTAGTATCAATAAAGGGAGAAATGAACGACTATAAATATCACCTAAAATTTTTTACACAGGTTTTATATTCAACATCTAAGTGCCTAATCGTTTCATCATATTCTTCTAAACTTATCTCCATGATTGATGAGAGATAAGATTTAATAATTTCTATTGAATCAGTCAGAACCTGTCTCACCTATATAATCAAATAATAAAGATTATTTATTCGCCATCATAAAAGCATTATATTAATTTATTAAAATTACCACTACAAAATAATATATTTTACCATTTCACCAACCACACCATGACCACCTAACGTAGAATTTTTAATTTGATGACTAATTTCAATTATTTTATCTGTAGTTATTAATTTTTCTTCGATAGATTTATGAATTGATCCATCTATTATATCTCATGATTTGTGCTATTAAATAGCCTGATAACATTAAGCAGCTTATTAAATGGTTCTTTACAGTGATAAATTTTGTTGTCACTGGACCCTTAGAAGATGGCATGGGTTCATTTTCCTAATAATAATAATGAATAATAATCATATAAACATATTCTCTTTATCACATCATAATATAACCCATTATTATATTTATTAATAATTCAATCCAACACCATTGATCAATTGTTAGTGAGCTTGACATATTTTTTGATGAACAAATCAAAAGTATCATTTGGAAAAGGTAAACCATTAAATATATTATGTCCAATTATAACCAGATTTGTTGGTGATTCTTTTTTAAAATCATTCAAATCAATTACTATATCAATTCCAACAAATGATGATTAGAGGTTGGAGTTACTAAAATAGTCGACTAATTAGTCAACTACTAATACTACTAATACTACTAATACTAATACTAATGCTAATATTAATACTATGCTAATATTATTATTGTCTGACCAATTACGAGTTTTATGTTTTATCATTCAAAATGGAAAATTTCTATGTGGAAGAGTATCAATACCATCGATATGATGATGATGACGACAATGGTGGTGATAATTTTACATGTGTACTAATAAACACTTCCGATACAAGGTCCAATAGTTCATTGGCTTCAAGTTCCAATGATTTAAGCGGTGGTTCCAGAAGACCTTTTAAAAAAACGAATCGCAACACATGGTTTTGTGTGGAAGTATTTTGAAAAAGTGAAGATTCAAATGGAAATGAATTCGTAATTTGCAAATTAAAAAAAAAAAAATAAGAAATATTATTATTAAAAAAAATTTTTAGTCGACTAAGGATTTTTTTTTTTGGACGATTCCAACCAACCTCTAATGATGATTTGGAAATTCCTCTGCCAGGTCCACATCAAGGGATTATTAGATTGTCATAGGAGAAGTTTGATGATTTAATTAAATATCATTAAAATCAATCAATTTGCCCAATATTACAAATGCACCACCATTCTCTAATATTCCTTTCACAGGAGAAGAAAATTTACCATTCCGTAAATGTTGTGATAAATTTCTAAAATTTCTAATCTAGACATTTACTATAAAAATAACATAAAGCTTTAGAAAGTCTAGGTGAATTAATAAATAATTAACTTACAATTTACCTTGTGATAAATGCGCAATAAATTTTCTACCATCAATAATCTCGAATGTCAAATCATCATAATCATCAACATCTTGTTATCATAAAATTTTTTTATTGCAATACTTCTAACAGATGGGAATTTTTGCAATGCATTGACATGACATCAAACAAAAAAAATTGTTTTTATTTTCAAGCATCGTCATTCGTCATATTATAAATAATTAATAATTTTAAAATCCAAAATTAGAACTATTTTTATTGACCAGAAAATAGAAATTAGAATCGAAAGCATTTAAACGTTTGAATTTGATTTCCACAATTCATAATTAATTAATTCATAAAATTAATTAGACGTGCTGAAATATTAGTCAATCAAACAAGCAACTACTATCTTGGCCGGATTGTAATCTTTAGAACCTTCTTTCACTATATTGACGTTAACTGAATTAGAAAATAATAATTATGCGAATGATTATTCTGACAAAATTCTTTGGTATGGAATATATATTACAATACTTAAATTAAATGTTAATTAGGCAGATTAGGGGATGCCTGACCCCTCGTGTATGAAGCATTTACTATGATTAACCTTTGAATTGGTTAACATAATAATATATAATGTATAATTTCAGCTTCTATAAAAATTATGGGCACATATAATAATGCCCATATATAATTAAAATTATCAAATAAATTCTTGATAATCTATTTTTTTTAGTCAGTCTTTAAACATTATTTGTGAGCGTAGATGGTGCCAAAGCTTCCCTACTTCCTCCTCTATATTCTTGATAAAATATTAAAGAATTACTTTATTTTTACTAATCTATATACTTCATACTCTTCTAATAAGTGTACAGTCTGTTTATTATTTCTAAGATTCAAATTATTTTCATAAGAATTCAAAAAAGAATAAAAACAATAAGGTTGATTGCTAAAACTTTTATAAAACCGTAAATCATTAAAATGTATACCACTTTCATAAAATTGAATATTATCTGTAGTAATGTTAAAATATTGGTTATCATGGAATATTGCAAATTTAGGTTTTACAACTCTACTTAATATTAAATTTTTTATTTGATTTTCATCAATCTTGAAAATAAAACTTTTATCAGTATCAATTGAATAATAATCATTTGGAGGCCTTCCTTTTATATTCCAACAAACTGGATTGTAGCCACCAACCAATTCACCTGTTTCTTTAATTTTCATGATTGTTATAGTTTGTTTGATATTGTAACATCTATCCTCAAATGCTGACCTAGTAAATCCATCCCTAGTTCCGCTATAAATTAATTTAAATTCATATTGTGGATCATTCTTGTTGTATATATTTATTTTCCAATCAATCCAGTTAGAAATTAAAAACTTCGATTTTAAATTTAAAAGTTTTCCTTTTATTGCTCTTGGACCTTTTTGAACCAGTATGTTTGGTTTCCATTTATCAGTAAGATGATATTGAAGGATTTCTTCATACACTTCTTTATTAAAAGCTTTTTTAAATGGTGAAATTTTATAATAAAAATCACTTGAAGAAATTTCATTGAACCTTATTAATGGGATGATATCCTTTAATATATTTTTTAACTCTATGAAATCATCTTTTTTCCACTCTGAAATATCTTTATCCAATTTTTCATTTTGTCCCATTCCCCATTGTATAATATAATCCCAAATATCAATTTCATCTAGTCTTAAATTATCTCTTTTCAATATAGAGATAAGCATTAATTCTTCTATTGTTGAAATATCACTAGACTTTAAAAATAATTCTGGTTCATTACAAATTAATTCACTACAGTAATCTTGAAGTAGATTAAATAATTGATGCCTTGATGAAATTTTATGAGCATAGATTAAATTTTGTTGAATCCATTCTTTTTCTTCTACAATTAAGTAACTTTGTAAATCCTCAATCAATTCATTAAAGTTTAATTCATCACTTGCTTCAAGAAGTTCAATAATTTCATTTGGATCCAAATCATCTATATTGATAATTCCATTATAAATATATCTTTTTTTTAAAAAAAAAATTTAAAGTTAATTTTTAAAATAAACCATGATTAATTAATTAATTAATTATTCAAATTCTTACTTTAAAAGAACTTCAAATATTTTTGGAGAAATATTTTTTTTTTCAAATAAAATAATTCCATCTTCAGATTTTTTCATCCAATTATTTGATAATGCTGCTTTAAAATATGAAGATCTTGCTTTCAAAATATTGGAATGAGCTTTAAAAGTTTTAACAACGACAAAATCATCATCATCATCATCATCATCATCATCATCATCATCATTAACATCAACATCAGCTTCGGCATCTCCAACTTTAATTTCTACATCATAGAAATCTGATTCATTCAACAAATCGGCTAAATCATTCACAAGCTTATTAAGATATTTTAATGGTAAAGAATCTTGATTAGGATTTAAAATATTATTAAATAATAAACTATTAGGCATTTTGAAGAATTTTTATATATTAAAAAATTTGAAAGATTTAAAAGAGTGAGAAAGAAATTGTTATAAAGCGGTGCAACTGTTTTTTGTTTTATATCTTTTATATCATTTTAATTTTTATTATTTTGAAAAATTGAAGTTTCACACGCAATTAAAAAATTGCTATACATAGTAATCACAAGATTTTTCATAGCAAATGCATGAGTCATTGGGGTGTCTCACATCATATGATTTACAAACATAGTTGATCACATATATAAATTTTCATTAATAAGGATTTTTTAGGGTTTTGCGGATTTATTATTATTTTTTTGATGCCACAAAAAAAATTTTTAAATTTATTATACAAATTAGCAAACTTCGCAAAATTACAAAACTCAAAATAACAGTGAACCCTCCCTAAATGCACGCACTATGTATACCCTCCATAAATGCACAGCCCATCTCATCTCCAAACTTATAGAGAGCTTATAAAATCACCCTCCATAAATGCACACTCACAAGAAATAGCACTATGTTCCCGAGGGGGGGTGCACTTATAGATGGTTCACTGTATATGTTATATTCCAATAAAAATTTATGTTTAGATTCACTTTTTGATGCTCTTTAAACTAATAGAGAGCTTTTTACAATTTGCATAAAATTTTGTAACATATATTCGCAACTTTTACTTTGATTTTCTAGCTTAAAATAAATGCCATTGTTTATATTAAAATAAAAAAAGGGCTCTATTACTTTATTGTCTTATTTCTCTAGTATGTTTTAAACTTAACTCGGAGCCAGTATCTCTATTCTTTAAAAAGTTATAATCATTCAAAGTTTCCTATTGAAAAAAAGATCGGTAAAAAATTGTCATATATGAAAATTTATATATGTGATTGACTATGTTTGTAAAATCATATATATAATGTAAGACACCCCAGTGATTTATCCAATAGGTCAAAAGTTAATTCAATATCATTTCTAGCTAAGAAGTCTTTGTCTTCTTCCAATAGGCAATTAATTAATATTATTTATCCTATTGGTTTTTTTTTTGGGACAGACGCAAATTGATTTTTTTTTTTTGGAAAAACAATTTATTTTTTGATAGAGTCCAAGGTGACAAAATGTGAGTGTTGTTGTTTGGTTTGGTTCGGGTCTCCTAAAGAAATGTGTTAATAACTAACCAGAGGTACTATTTTTTATTTGTATTGATATTTTTATTTTAGTTAACACAAGTAAGAAATGAAACATTTGCTGTGTCATGACCCCCTACCAAAATCAGTAAGGCGAGTGAACTTTGTGCAGGTTTCTCACTGATTGTCTCCTTTTGTGTTTAGCTGCGCTTGGTTTTTTCAGCTTTTGGCATGATCAATGTTTTCACCATATTTGGCAAAAATTGTCATACGGCAAATGTTTTGTTTCTTTATGCAATGCTTTGCAAGGTGAGGAGAGGCATGATCAATGAACCAGCAAAAATCTATCTTTTTCAAACCTAATTTTTTGGGAAAGAATTTTTTGTTTTTGTTGGGTGGTAAATTTCAAAAAAATTTTTTTTTTATTTTTCTGAAATCAATCTACATGATTCTTTATTCTATATTCTTTCTTTGATGATCAATGTAAATACCTTTTTTCCACATGATGAACATTTATCATGCAATAATAATAGTTTTTTTTTCCAACTGAAGAGAACTATCTGGTAAGAATAAAAAGTTTTATTTATTTTACATTTACAAAGAGCTATTTAATTTCAACAATTGAATTCAT
>CAUDNR010004434.1:123877-140134 GCA_958430865.1 Entrophospora sp. SA101 | reverse complement strand
TAATTCAAAATCTTTTAATACAATGTCATTTTCCACCAAGAAATTTTTATCTTCTTCTAGTAAGCAATTAATTAATAATTTGATGCTGTTTCCAGAAATAAATGGGTTTCTCCATAAAGATGGAATATTGATATTATGCCATTTTTTATTGACAAGGACACAAGAATATAATGTTTTCTTATCATCTTCAATGTATTTAAATATTTCAATGAAAATTTCCAGTGGTAAAGTTGTTATAAGCATTTTTTTTTTATGTTACATGCTACACAAATTTAATTGCAATAATAACAAATTCGTACAACTATAAACCATAATAAGTCATCAAGAAATTGAAATGTTTTTATCAAGTTTACTCAGGAATTCCAAAAGCAGTTTACTTAGTAAGTTTTTTTGTTTTTATATAAATATAATATATATATATAAAGGTGGTAAGTAACATTTAAAATTTATTATTATGAATGAATTCAATAACTTTCTGTCTGATATTAATCAATTTTAACTACAATTCATTCAAATTTTCTATAAAAATTAGTTTTTTGGTAATAAGGTGTAATTAATTCAATTTTTTTTACCAATCATTGTAAGAAGAATTATGAATATTTACACAATAAATAATTTGATTATTTATTTATTTAAAATAAATAATACAATATATATATATATATACATATATACTAAAGGTAGTAAGGATACCGGCTGCAACTTTTGATGATGGTTGCTACCACCTTTGCATCATATAAAAATGATTGCAACCACTGGTTGCAACCACCTTTACGACCATTTTGTTTCCTTTTTTGGATTGCGACATGGAACACTAAAATCAATAGATTTTATAATCAGATTAAATATATAATCATCAAATGGATCAATATTTACATCAAGCTCCATTATAACAATGTTAATTTTTGAAAATTTTTCACAGTTGATATCTTCAGCCTTTTTTTTAAGAGAAATAATAATAATTTTGGATTAGAAATTTTTTGTGTTGAGAATATAGCAATTTATTTTAAGGTTCATAAATCCATAATTAGTTCCAATAACCCTAAGTCACTATCATCAATAAAATTTACTTACACTAGTTGAAAGTGATAGAAACAATGACTCTGAAGAAGTTAATAATGATCTAATACAAATACAAAGAGGTTTTAATTTATCATTATGCAAACTAAATAGCTCATAAAAAAAACAACTACCCTCAAACAATACCTATGAAAATTTTCTCTTTGCTCGTCTTGTTCTTTTATCTCTGACTATAAAGGAAAGCTGTAGCAATAACAACCGTTCCTATGATAAAAACTTATCCAGCAATCTCAGCTAATTTGTTTGCCTGCTTTCTTTGTTTTTTGTTTTTTTTGTTGAGGCATTGTTTTTATTTTTTTTTTTTTAAAAAAAACACATGCAAAACAAAATGTTTATTATTGGCACCTGATGTTGTACAAGGATTTTTGGGGACAGACGCATATTGATTTTTTTTTACTTTTTAGAAAAACAATTTATTTTTTGACAAAACAAGGTGTGTTAATAACTAACCAGAGGTACTTTTTTTATTTATAAATATTTTAACTGAAATCAAATGCGGAGCAGAACTTGCTGGGTAATTATAAGATTCTTATCAAAATGATAAAATGATAACAAATGAATGATTAGTAATTTGCTTTTTGTAATCATAATCAATATTATTATTATTATAATTAATTACAAGATGTCAAGTCAGCACCCATTGAAAAAGAAACAATTAATATGAAACATTTCAATATATGATATTTGATTATCAGAATTTTACAGATGTTGAAGCACACACACCACCTTGAACTCTTTACAGTCATTCTCACACATTCCTCAAGTACATAAGGCTAATCTGACTCGCCCCTGATGATAACTGAACTCCAGGGAGGGGGTAGATGCCCTGGAGTTTATCAAATCATCAAAAATACTTTCCACTAATCTTTTCTCACAACACCCAGACCAGAGAAGGCTGCTGGCATGTTGGCCGAATAGTTGCCTGCAACAATCCTACCTCTAGGGTAAGGATGGTTCTGCAACCAAGTTGCAACTCTGTTGATGAATTATAGTGCCATGTAAACGTCAAAACAACAAAAATCTGCAACTCATTTCAAGTGCAGGAGACACCAACTTTTATTCTAGAGGGGTATAACACAAAGCAATCATCACCCAAATGCTGATCCTCATCAGTGATCAATGCCCATATGGAAACAGACAGCCTGGTCTGAGGAAAGATAAGGAAAGTTTTGTCCAAATCCTACCTAACTTGCCCAAATTCTTTCAATCATGAGAAAACTACATGATGCTGAATTGCGCTTAATCACATATGGTTTGCATGTTTGTTACAGGAAAATTTAATTAAATCTGACACCTGTGATCAATATCAGATTTATTATTCATAAGAAACCATCCATAATTGATAATCAGAAAAAATATTTATTTTTTGAACCCCCAGAGATCTGAATAGACACACATCGTTAAAATTTTAATTCATGCATGGCCTTGGTATTGTTACTACTTGGTGTTTATTATTTATTATTAACTTGCTTTTGGTGATAACTTTTCATTATCTAGTACTCTGAAGTAAATACTGATGACAATGATTGGAATGCTAATAATTTATTAATATAATAATTAACTTTATGTCTACCAATACTGCATCCAATCATTATGAAGGTTACATTTATAATCGCAAATGATGGTTTTTATTATTATTTAATTCATTATAACCCAAATGTAAATAATTAATAAAATAATTAATATTTATGATAACATTACTATCTATTTACATATATAAGCTCGATAAGTTGGTCATGTGGGGATGAGCTCATATGACCAACCTATCAAGTAAACCAACTTATTGAATTAAATTACTTAAATATTAAGAAAATGGGGTGAAAATTTTGGCTGACTTATAGAGTAAACCAACTTATCGAGTGACCAACTTATTGAATTTACATATGTACCATAATAATAAAACAATATAGTTTCAATGCTATTTCCATATTAATATTAGTGTTGCTGTTACTATTCCTGTATGTAAATATTTATTTCAGTATGCATTCCATATTTAAAATATGTCTTGGATATGTAATTTTTAGTATGGATTTGGTACCTTTCCATGATTAAAATATGTTTTAAATATGTAATTTTGGTATGGATTCAGTAACTAAAATACATTATATTAATAAAGTAATAGACTTAATTAATAATTTTCCATATTGGTTCTGTACCATTCCATACCAATTCAGCACCAATTCAGTACCAATTTAGTACAATTCCATACAAATTCCATACCTTTTGTACACATGATTTATTATTTGAATTCCATATGTTTCATAATGTTTTATAATGTATGTATTCAGTACCTTTTAGACAGTTTTTTTTTCATAGGGCATTGCTGCAAATAGCTGTTGGTAGCTGCCATTTACCATAAAAAATTATGGCTGCCATATCTATTTATGGCTGCCACAAATAATTACAACTGCTGTAAATAAATACAGCTGCTGCAAATATACATGGCTGTTGCAAATAAGCATGACTGCTGCAAATAGTTTTTAATTATGGTCATATTAGTCATGTGAAAATTTTCTTGAATTATTTGTGATCTAAAGTAACTAAATTTTTTGAATTGTAATTGATAAATTCAATTAGTCAGTCATTTATTTAAGTGAAATTATGTGTGAAAATAAAATTTGCAGCAGTCATAGCTATTTGTGGCAGCTGTATCTTTTTGTGGCAACTGCATCTGTTTGTTGCAGCTGTATTTATTTGCTGCAATGCATCTGTTTGTTGCAGCTGTATCTGTTTGTAACAGTCATATCTATTTATGGCAGCCATATTTATTTACAGCAGCTGTAAATATTTTATAATGGTAACTACTCTATGGTAGTTATATACCATTGCTGCAAATAACCATTACAGCAGGTGTTTTTAGTTTGTACACATTTAAAATTCTTTAGACCTGGACTACCAAGTCCAGGAAGAAGTGCCAATAGAATAATTCAATCAGTTATATTTTTACCAGCTGAAATGAGCTACGAATCTGTGCAGAGATTTTTTTGGCTGGTCTGGAGGAAGATAATAAATTGAAATCATAAAATATGATGCATTTAGAAAATTATGACATCAGCTAACACCAGAAACTCAAATTATAAGTCCAAGGACTGATTTTGTGTGATGCTTGTCAATATTTTTGAAATTTTTTACATTACAATGCTCACCAAGAGGAAGAAGCTAAAGAATTGCTCAAAAAATTTAAAGAACATTTGTCCAAGGCAAAATCAGAAAGAAATTATTATAATAAAAATACCAAATTAGCTGAAGAACAAAGAAAACTATTTAATCAAAATTATTCAAAGGGTAAAACACAATATTGCAGCATTGATGCTAATGCTCATTATAGCTATAATTGGGCCCAAAATGTCCATGTACCCCATTCAGATCAACAAGTAAGTAAAATCTTATTACCTTAGTCCATGTAAAATCCATTTATTTGGTATTCAAGATGAAGCAATAAAGGAACAAATTAATTATGTCCTTTATGAAGACAGAGTAATAGGAAAAAGCCCAAATGGCACTCTTAGTATGATTTTTGATGGAATTAAGAAATTGAACAAAGGTGAAAAGTATTTAAAGATTATTTGTGATAATCTGGTGGATAAAATAAAAAATAATACTACTATTTGGTTCTATTTATATTTAGTAATTTATGGTTATTACAAAAACATTGAATTAAATTTCATGATACCAAATTCAATTGTGATGGTAGCTTTAGTTTAATAGAAAAAAAATCTATAGGAAAACTGTCTAGACCATATGGTTGAGGTGGTGAAAAGATTTAGTCCAGCAGGATTGAATAAAACTCAATGGAAAAGGTTTTCAATACTTAGATATTAAAGCTATTTTAGGAATTTATTTTAAGAAATTAAATGGTCTGCAAAAGTATCATCATTTTCTTTTTGAAGCATCTAATCTTAATGTGGTCAAAACTCAAGAAGTTTCTAATAGACCTTTTGCTGAATTAAATTTATTGAAAATTAAGAAAGCAGATATTTTTGAAGAAATTAAATCTTTATCTATTTTAGTCTTAACACCACCTCCTTTGGATTACAAGAGGCAAGAATACCTTTATAATAATATTCACCCATTTGTGAAAGATGAATACAAAGATATTACTTGTCCAAAGCAAACTTACAGTAAAAATACGTTATAAAGATATGAATTAAAATAAAATTGACTCTCTTTATACTCTAATCAAACAAAAAACTCAAGAGAGGGGTCATCCTTTGAAAATCATTTGTGATTGGGATGAAGTTATTCAATCTCTTCATCCAAGGATATTTTATGAATGCTCCAAAAAAGAAGTTCCTTTTGAAAAATGAACAAAACATCAATTCTACTCCACTTGAAAATAAATACACATTTACTCTGTTATATAAGGCATCACATAATGGTTTCCAAAATAATACATTCAGTGATCAATGTGGAGGTCAAGACTCTTGTAGTCACAAAGTGTAATGAGACAAACAAGATTATACCTCAGTTTGATTTGCTTATCAGAATGGCTTTTATGCTGATTCTCAAAGTTTTTTGTTTTCTTTTAATTTTAATAAAATCAAAAATCCAATTATTTGTCATGTACAAAACCACAGTCATGCTCTTTATAATGATTATGGTGGTTATGGTCATGATTATGATTATGATTATAATGGTGGTGGTTATAATAACAGTATTTTTAATTTTGGTGGTGGTGATTTAAGTATTAATAATAATTTTATTAATTGTAATGATGCAATAATTTTCAAGTATTACAAATAGCTAATTTCTAGTTAAATTCTACATTCTAGGGATAAAAATTTTTTCATTTTTATAAATCATTATAGTGAGATTGTGTCCAAGTCTCGAGATATTATAACAATAATAAAGCCAATAATGTTAATATAATTCCTTTCAATTTATTTATACTACTAAATCGTAACAACAATTTCCGCAAATATATATTTATGCCTTACTATCTTTCACTGTCATTAAACAATTCCTTAATAAGCAATACTAAAAAATATCTTCTTTAGATTTCACACTATATCTTGATCACGTTTCTTGCTTCTCGGCTGTTACTTACTCCCTACTCAATTACTCAATTCAGGTACGTTTCCCAAAACTACTAAATAAAATTCATTAAATAATACCTCAAAGGACAAGGACAAGGTTAAGGACAGTGTTATTCATTAAATGGTTATTATGATGATTGATTGACCATAATGATAAAGATGATGATAAGGATGATGATGAGGATAAAAAATGATACGTGAAGCTAAGAAAATTACAACGTTATTTATACATGTTAAAGGTTCTATCATCTAGTTCTCCGATTTCTTTGTGAATGAATCAGAGAGGCCCTCAAATCTGTGGTCCCTGCATTGAAAAGTCTTTATTCATCACAAACTATGTTAATTTTTAGATAAAATTATTTTTGAGATTAATTTTATTCATACATAAAATAATACTATTTTTTGTGTAAAGGTTGACAATTCGCAATTTTTGTGAAAAATTTACTATTAAAAATGCAGATCTTTCTCTGGTATCACCCACCAATTAAGTTATTTTATAAAGTGATCAAATCATTTAAATCCCTTCATTTAAATTTAACCTGAGAATTAAAGGTTTGTTACATTTTAGAATGTTAGAATATTTACTTTTCCGTCTTTTTCCGTGAGTCAATTATTTTTATTGGTGATTAAATAACAACAATATTAATATTAATATGAAATTGGACAGGTTTGAATTCTTGATCAGTTTTTCCGATTTTCTTTCCGTGCGACTTTCGTAAATCATTTCCGATTTATCTATTATTGTTGTTGTTATTGACTCTCCCGTGATCTGTAAAATTACTATTTTACAATAGGCAAAAAAATCTAATTATCAATAGATTTTGTATCTGTTGGAAATGATCTAAAAATCTATATATATTTACTCTTTATACAAGTCATTACTTGATAGCTTTCAAAATAAATGTATTTAATAATAAATATGTGAATCAAGAGTCATAAAACAAATATGGTTGGCTCGGTCTAAAGACCTCCTATTGCTGCCAATTTCAAAAAAATATGACTTCACGTGATTTTAGTTTTAAAATGATTTCTTACTTCCAAATTTAGATCTGATGGTCATGATCTGGTCCAAATTTAGTAATGAACTAGTGGCCAAATTCCTCGTGAACAAATAATTTTTGAGAAAATCTCATTATTACAATAAAATTAAAGCCTTAATCCTACCAATTAATAACGCTATTTTTTTTTAAAAAGGTAGGACAGAAAGTAACTTCTATACTTTTAAAATTTATGCAAAATTTAGGAGGTCTTTAGACCGAGCCAACTATAAGATAGTTGGTAGATACACTTCAGTCGAATTTAAAGATCATAATGTATATTACGTTGATTTCAAAGTTTTTGATTTTCTTTTGATTTTAAAAATCCGATGATTTTCATGTACAAAAATTGTAATCATAATATTTCAAGATTTAATTTTGATTATGATGCTTTAAGCATTAATAACAGCAAATTTTACTCAAGGCATTCAAAGTGAATCAAACTACAATACACATATCACTAGCAAATTTATGATGACGTAGTTGGATGTTGAGAATTTTTTATTTATTCCTTAGCCTAAAATTATGCCTGCAGTTTTAGTCACCCACTGGAAGTAACACATTCTTCACTTTTGAGGTATAACTGCTATCCTAAATTCTACTCAAGTGAGTGGGTAAGTGTTTAAAATCAATCTGCATCTTGCAAATAAATGGATAATAATATCCTTTTCCAAATTCCTGAAATGTATATCTACTACAATGTGAGATGTACCCCGGTTAAACTATCTCCCATGACGATTTTTTCTGCGGTGACAAAATTCCGCAAATCTAGGGCTAAAAATTTTGTGTAATCCTACGCAGAATCACCAAAAATACAAGTCATTTTGTCTCTATTACTATTATAACACTATTTTTGTCGGAAAATTTTTTTTTATAGAATTAAAATAATGTCTTTCTTAAATAAATTATCAATAAATTTTGGCTCTTTATTAAATGAAGCATATGATTATAATGTGTTGATATCTGTTGGAAGTAAACCAAATACTAAAGAATTCAAAGCTCACTCTAGTGTTTTAAGAGTCCGTTCACTTTATTTTGAACACGAGTTTTCAAATAAATGGATAAATCAAAAAAATAATATAATTGAACTTCCAAAGATTGACCCTGTAGTTTTTTCTTTGTTGCTCAAGTAATTTTTGTAATTTAATTTAATTTAAAAAATTTTTTTTAAGAATAGAATCATTTAGTAATATTTACATATGTATATATATACTATACATATTATATATATTTAGATATATTTATACAGGCATGTTTGATTTGAGTACTGTAGATAAATCAAATTTTCTTGGAATTTTAATAGCATCTGATGAGTTGTTATTGGATGATGAATTGTGTGATTTTTTTGAGGATTATCTTATTAAAAATCAATCAAATTGGATTAATGAAAATTGTATTGAAGTTTTACACACTGTTTATATATTACCCAAACGTGTGAAACTGAAGGAATATTGTTTAAGTTTAATATGTAATTCTCCTAAATCATTTTTTGTTTTAAAAAGCTATTCATCTATAGGAAAAGATATTCTATTTGATTTATCAATGCGGGATGATTTGAGTATGGATGAAGTTGATATCTGGAATAATTTAATTGAATGGGGTGTTCATCAAACAAATGAATTGGATTTAAACCCTGATGTTACAACTTGGGATACAGATGGTCTTGAAGCTTTGAAAAAGAATTTATCAAAATTTGTTAAATCAATTAGATTTTATCAAATTTCTTCAACTGATTTTTTTCATAAAGTTAGACCTTATAAATCAATTATACCATTTGATTTATATGAAGATATTATATCATACCATCTGACATCCAGCATTCCAAGATATCCTAATTTGCCATCCAGATGTAACCTTCAAATTGATTCCTCTTTGCTGACATCAAGACAGTTAAGGATAATTATCAATTGGACCAGAAATGAAAAAAACATCGATTTAATTCCATCTAAAAGTAAATACACATTTACTCTTTTATACAAGGCATCGTGTGATGGTTTCGAAAATAATACATTTAATGAGAAATGTATAAATCAAGGATCTTGTTTTGTAGTTACAAAATGTAACAAGACAAACAGGATAGTTGGTGGTTACACTTCAGTTGGATTCAATTATAGTTATGGTTACTATAATGATCCTAGGAGTTTTTTATTTTCATTTGATTTTAATGAAATCAAAAATCCAATCATTTGTTGTATACAAAATTATGGCCATGCTCTTTATAACAATTATTATAGTGGTGGTTATAATAATAGTATTTTTAATTTTGGATGTGGTGATTTAATGATGAATAATAATTGTATTAGTTGTAATGGTGGCAGCAATAATTACAAACAGCTTAATTTACTCAATAATAATTCAAATAAGTTTTATGCAAGTGAAATTGAGGCATTCAAAGTGCAACTTAATGGATAGTTCCTATTAAATGTTAAATTATACATTTTAATAATTTTTTTTTATTTTTTTTATTGTATAAAAAATATCATTTTTGATGATCATTTTTTTTTTAAAAAAATAATGTCTTAAATAAATTTTAACTTTTATTGAAGATTTATAATGTGTTAATAATATCTCTTGGGGATGAACCAAATATTAAAGAATTCAAAACTCGCTCTAGTGTTTAAAAGCCTGTCCACCTTACTTCGAACAAGTAAATGGACAAATCAAAAGAATAATATATTTGAACTTGATGGCTAAATATTGATCCAAAACCTCCTGGAATGTAATGGCAGTTGTTATTAGAGTTGTCTGATTGTGTTTGGATTAAAGGAGTTTATGTTGAAGTGTTAAGAAACTTGGGGAATGCTCAATATGTAAATCTTCTAAATCATTTTTTGTTTAAAAAGCTATTCAATTATAGGAAATATTATTTTATTTGATTTATTAAGATGAGATGGTTTGGACACGGAAGAAATTGACATTTGGGAGTAATTTAATTAATCGGAATGTTCATAAAACTAATTCAATCTCGATTGGAATGCCGACAATGAAAAAAAAAATCAAAACTTGTCGAATTTCTTCAGCAAACCATAGATCAATTATACCATCTGATTTATATGATCCAAATATCCTAATTTGTCATCCAGATGTAAATTAAGAATGATTCTACTTTGCTAACAACAGGACAGTTAAGAATAATTATTGACCAGATTAGAAATGAACAAAGCATCAATTCCACTGCACATAAAAATCTATAAACACAAAATATTACGCGATGGTTTTGAAGATAATAAGAAGTGTGTAAATAAAGGTCTTTGCCTTGTGGTCACGAATGTAATGAAACAAATAAGATTATTAACGGTACACAAAATAATGCTGCTCTTTATGATGTGTGGTATGAATAATTAATTATACTATTAAGTGTAATATAATAATTATGTTTTAATTCTATTTTTAATAAACATAGGAAATATTTTTATTTTAAAAAATTAAAATAATTAATTAATAATAGGATAAAAATATTATAATCTGAAAATTTTTTATAATTACAGTTAATGAATATTAATTAATTAATATAAATGATGTTAATCATCAATTATACGATGATGAATATTATTATTTCCAAGACAAGAATTTTGTAAAATAGATTCATAATTGAAACTTTCAGTAGAAAACATTTTAACACAATACCAATTAAAATTGTCAACATGACTTAATTCCCAATGTAGATCAGGAATAGTGTTTTTTAAATAACAACCAATTTCCGTACCAAATTTGTCTAGTAAAGTATAACCGCAACTTTCAAATGGATTTATGATATTTAGTATTAATTTGCAAATTAGATCGGAAGAATCACTGCTAAATGTTACTATGTGTGGTTGAAGTTTATTACGCCTAAATTTTATTTCTACTTTTGTTTCGAATTCACTTAATATCTCGAAATAAACGTCTCTCAATGCCTCGACAAATAAATCAATCTTGTAAGAAATTGCTCTTTGTTTTAACGATGTCCAAATGCATGATAACGGTATTTGAAAATAATGTAATTCTTCTTCTAATTCTTCTCTTGTTATTAATTTTGCATCAGGAATAATTGGTGTTGTTGCTGTTATTGCTGACGACGACGACAAATGTGATGACGACGACGAAGATAGTGATGGTATTTTATGATATCTATTATCACCACCACTATGATTAATATCCTTGTGTTTATTTTGTTGTAATAGTCTTAAATGATTGCTGTTATGTTCTTTCCAGAATATTTTGCCGGTACGATAAAATTCAATTATATAATAAAAAACATAACCATTACGATCAATGAAATATTCATTATCATTGATTGGACGCAATAAACATTTGTTTCTATCAGCAAACATGGTACCTAGTAAAGTCTTTGGATACGAAGTTAACGTAGAACGATATGTTTCATACTAAATAATTATAATAAATAGACATATGAACGTGTAAATTACGTAATTTATCGTTAAATTTATTATTGTTATTATTATCTGATCAAAATTTACGTGTTATTTTATTTTATTTTTTAAAAAGTTGTCAAGAGAATATTTCTTACCTTAATTCCACCAACATTTAATATAATATGATCGTTTTCCTTCCCTTCCATAGTAATAATAATAGTAGTAGTAATAATAATGATGATAATGATGATAGTAATGATAATAATAATAATAAATAATAATAATAATAACAACACCAATTTGCTTTTATTTTTATTCTTTTTTCAAAGAAAAAATAACAACTATGATGATGGTGGTGGTGGTGGTGGTGGTGATAATGATGATATATTAAACAGCGAAATATTTTATTAAATTTGTTAACAAAATTAAATATTTCAGAATTTTTTTTGGAAATATAAGGAAAATATATTATTATTTAATAAAATGCATATTTAATAAATGCAAAGCTGCATAATCATATACATTCCTGTAATTAAGCTTTAAGTTTTATCCTTTTAAGTAAATTGACCTGTGAAAATGAAAAAAAAAATTTTTTTTTTTGTTTAAATAGAAAAAAAGCAGCAGATTTCATTTTTCTAACGATGAACATTTCTTTGAAAATCCAAATCAATTGATTTATGAAATATATTAATCAATACGACTTCTTGTTATTCATATGATTTATTAATAAAAAATTTGCAACTGATAACTTATCACATATATTACAAGTAATTTTTTAAAAAATCAAAAAAATAATAATACAATGATCAATTAATTAACCCATCTATGAAATGCATTAATTTTATACGCAAATTTTTTATGTGTAAAATAACCCCTATTATAGAAGTCATAGAGGTCAAAGATCATCAGGCGATTTCCAAATAGAAAACTAAAGGCTATGTTTAATGTAGATTGGCACCTTTATTTATTGGTGTAAAAGTAAAAGTAAAAAACTACATTTAGACAATTTATTGAATTGAAATATTTTTGGATTAATCATACACAAAGAGAGCCGTGACAACGTTTTTGTAGAACCATATTAAATATTTTAACGTTTAAGTGTATATAGGATGCAAAATTACATAATTATATACTAATACGAATAATTTTTGAAATAAAATGACGTTCAACGCGACATTTTTAAATTATTGCTTAAATTTGAATACATAATTTTTGAATTCTTATATATTAATGTTAATGTTAATATTAATATCAGAAGATTGATTTTTTATATTTAAAAATTCCCATAATTAATTCTACAAAAAATGAAAATGAAAATGAAAATGAAAGAATGCGCACGCGCATGTGTCCATGGATGAATAAATGGATGAATAAATGGACGAATGAATGAACGAACGAATGAATGAATAAATGGAGTATAATGCAAAAATAAAATAAAATAAAATTTTTTGGTTTTTTTCATCTTCTTTTCTTATTCCTTTTGTTATAATTAATAGAATTTACAATTACACCTTGCAATAATTATCGAAACATAAATTATGACAATAACTGCCATAATTGAATTCATCAAACACCTCTTTGCCCAAGTTTTTTCTGTCAAACTTTTATCAAAAAAATAAAAAAATGTGCCAAAAAACCATAACGGCCAAAACAAAAATCCATAAATGTAAAGATTCTTTGTTATTGGCCAAGATCCAGGTTTAATGTTTCCAATACAACTGCTATGACTATCGCCATTGCTATTACTACTGTGTCTGTGTTCATAAGCTTCTTCGTCTTTGTTATAATTTGGTGGCATATCTTTTGATATGATTGAATAGCTTGGTAATTTTTCATCTGAATAGTTAGCTTTATAAAAATCGCCATCGATGCTGTTGAGATCGTTGTTATGACTTATATTGTTTGGTGAAAATAAAGCTGATTCTGTTATTGTGATTTGGACTTCATCGGAAGTTAAAGTTGAACTGTTATTGAGATTACCGTCGCCATTATCATCATTGTTTCTTTGATCTAGCAAAGTGTTCATTTTTTATATTTTTGTGAGTAATGGTGAATTGAAAAGATGAAAGATGAAAGATGAAAGATGAGAAAAAAAATTTTTTTAAAGTGCTCTTTTTAATTTTTATTTTTGCTTAACATTTAAACGATTTCTTTGCTTTTAGAGAATAATTGAAGCAAAATAAAATCAACGGATAAACGTGTGAAAAAGTGGATGAATATGTGAGATGTTTTAAAAAATATATGTGTAAAATGAATGTGTAAAAAGGAAAAAAAGTAAAGATTGGAATAAAACACAGAATGCCACGATTTTTATAGTTTTATTTTTATTCCACAAAAGGAAATGATAATAAAATATTAATATAGCATATATAGCATAAAATTTAAGTTTGTGTAAAATGCGAACAAAGGTTAATAAAAGTCTTTTTTCTTGCATCATTGATCTTTGGTTCATTAGTAATAATAGCAGAAAACCAAAAACATCAAAAGTTCCCAAAATTTCTAAACTTGACCCGTACCAGCTAAATGTAATATTTAATTTAAACAAAGAAAAAATAACAACGAAGCAAACAAATAATTAAGCAACAAACAAACAAACAAACAAACAAATTAATTAATTAATTTAATTTTCTGGTTTTTATTTTTTTATCAATTGAATTGATTTGTGGTAATGTTAAGGTATATATGAGACAGTAAACATATTTGGGATAAATGGACAAATCAAGAAAAAAAATTCTATCATTCGAGCGATTCCGTGTATGCGTTAATTACATGTAATTAATAATTGTCTCAGAGATATAATTTGTTTGTCTGACTAATTCCATCCGTCATTGATGTTGACAAATATTGTATGTTGGGTAATCGCGTCATAATAATAACAACTCAAAATGATTAATGAAAATGGACATAATCATGGTAAAGCCAGACGTTATTTTAAATTTCCTTTTTTGATGCACATCATATATCATTCATTTTTTAAAATATATTTGATATACCAGATCCAGTTCGGTCAATTATAAAAGATTTAATTGGTCAATTAGCAGTTGCGATTTGAACTAAATCTTGATAATGGAGCTGCGAATCTAGATCGTCAAATTGAATCAAGTTCTATTTGTTCTCCTCATTAAGGTAGAATGGACGTGCTCAGCTACTTGAAACTATTCGTTTAACCAAATTTGAATTCATGCACATCGTAATTAAATTAGTGTTTGAGAAAATACATGTAATACAAAGTGATGAAACAATGATTTGTGTGTGATATTAACGGGTTTTACAACATGATTTGGTAATTTCAATCAATCTAAAACATAAATCAGTCAAGTGAGTGTTCATGACTTTTTTCTTGGGCGTCTTTAGGTATTTTATATACGTATTTTTATTCTTCAAAAGGGATTAAATGAGCTTGCAGTTCAGAAATATTTTCTTGGTTCATCCTTACTTAAGACGCGGATCATGATTTTTTTTTTTTTAGACTTTTAATAATACATCCTTGCCCTATTTTGGGGCTCAAGTTTCAGGATCTAACGCTTCAATGTGAGCAATTGCCTAGTAGAAGAAAAATAACATGGAATGGATTCTTATAATTGAGAAATTTTAGTCCTTTTAGGTATATAAACAATCATAGCTATAACATTAAACACTAAAGTTATAAATGCTAATCATAATCAAATATACTACCATCACTACTTTCAAGACATGTCTAGTCTTTAATTTATCTTAGTATGATAAATGAATATGACAATTATACATGCAATCAGGGAGAACGTAAATGTTCCCATTAGACTGAAATTGGTTTCTGGCCGAGGTAAGTAATTTCATCAATGTAAATATCAAAATTAGATGATTTTCTTTAATTAATATCGGCGTTTAGGAGCATTCCATACTGACTTTACGATTCTAAAATTCAAAGTTTTTTAATGAAGTAGTAACCAAAGGTTTTTCTCTTTTAGTGCTACCAATAACGATTACGTCTGTTTTACCTTTCTGGGTGCCATTAATAATAACTCTTCAGTAAAGGATTACTATAAAGGTTTGAGTCAAGTAACTTTCCGAGTTCCGTTTTTTTTTTTTCTTGGTTTTTTTCAAAAAAAATTTCAACCAAGATTCGGCTATTCACTTTTGGCAAGGATGCCACTCAGTAAGAATAATGTTATATCCGAATTTATATAGCAAAAAAACCGAACAGCAAGCATTTGAATAAACATTCATTCAACATTAATGTTTATATAGTCAATCGCGCTTGCTTGATTTCTTGTAAAGTGGCACCTTTATGTTTATGGCACCTAAAATTAACAGCTGAATTTTGGTTGAATTTTTTTTTTTGATGAATCATCATCATCATCCATTGATATATTAGCCAATTTATTATTAGCCTGCTCAATTAACTTACTAAGTGAGCGACTTGTATAGAATGCATCTACATGGTGTTTGTAATTTTTTGCTTCTGAAAGATATTTTTCTGATTTAATTATCTCTTGGCGTTTTGATTCTGCTAATTCAGTGATTTTTTTATTTCTTTCAGAAGGCCATTCATAAAAACAATAAAAAATTTCACCAGCAGTTGGTCTATTTTCTGGATTTGAGTCCCAACATTTTTTCATCAATTCAGCATAGGATTCAGGAGTGTCTTTGGTGACTTTAGGTCTCACTCCTCCAAGAATATCCATTATTAGATGATGATCATGTGGTACATTATAAAAAGGTTTTTTGCCTGTGGTGAATTCCCACATAATCATCCCAAAGCTGTAAATG
>CAUDNR010004434.1:92730-112659 GCA_958430865.1 Entrophospora sp. SA101 | reverse complement strand
TTTTTGACCAAATAAGGTTAAGATATACATTCAAAAATTCGGACTGATCGGCATTTTTTGATGAGTATAGGTGATACGCACCATATGCACCATATGACGTAAAATTCATAATTGTTTAAAGTACTCAAAATACGTCAGGTGTTGTTATGGGTAACACCATTCATTAAACAACTATTTTTTAAAAAAATTATGCGGTTATTATCTTTTCCTTACACACTTTCATTTAAAGATTTGGGATATGTTTGGATGCAAATCAATCTAAAGGTTACATATGAAGCAAAAAATTGTATAATTTTTATTCAAATAAACGGAATTCAATATAAATATATAAGGTATATAAATAAACTTATTATAAAATATATGAATGATATGATATATATAAGAACAAGCAACATATATGAAACATGAATATAAAAGCTAAGAATGTTTTCCATTCATTTACTAATTTATTCCTTCTTTTTCAATCTATTTTCTTTTGTTCCAACTTTAAGATCAAAATTACAACCTTCATAGAGAATAAATTATTATTATTAAAGTTAGTTTATTTCATTATTTTTTTATTATTAATATACATATATATATCTTTTTTTTTAATTATAAGAAAAGCATATTAATCTTTTTTTTTAAATATAAGAAAATCATATTAATATATATATATATATCTCTTTTTTTTAAAGAAAATAAAAGTTGTATATACCTTACTCTTTCATTAAAGAAATGTATAAAAGTGTAGGAAAAGATACACGCATATTAGTGATATTTGAAGGTATTAGGACCACACTCCATGAAAATGCGTAAAAGGTTCAAATTACATATAGAGCATATAACATTAATTCTTCCAGAACTTTCTTATTGATATGGATCTTTACATTGGCTTTTATTTGACTATGTATGTATGTTTACTTTATTTATTGAAAATTTATTATTTAAACATTTATTTATTTTATAGAAGGTTCATTAATAAGAATCCATCTACTTTTTATTTGTGTTTACTAAGATCATAAGGAGAAATTATTATTATATAAAAAAGTGAAGTTTGTTATATATAGAGATTTACTTAGTATTTGTTATAGAGAGGGTAAACTGTATATACAAATATGCGTATTTTATTTCTTCAATAATGGGAAAGTATTATATTAATATAAAGCTTTACTATTATGTATCAAAGGATATGTAAGATCACAAAATTTAAATAAATAAATTCGAATACATCATGCAAAAAAGAAAAATTAAATAAATAAATTCGAATACATGTTTGTACATCATGCAAAAAAGAAAAATACATAAAAAACTCTTTAATTTAAAGTTATAATTCAAACGAATTTTATGTATGTAACATGAAAATCTTCTACTAAAATGTAAATGTGACAATTGCAAATGTTGATCAAAATAGAATTTCCACTATGCTAGATGACAAAATGTGAGTGATGTTGTTTAGCATGATTGGGTTCTAACTTTTTTTTTAATTTGCATTGATATTTCTTATTGAAATTAAAATGTGGAACAGATCTTGCAGGGTAATTATAAGATTCTCATCAAGATGGTAAACAATTGGTATTAATATTATTAACATTAATAATATGAAAATGTCAAGGTGATACAAGGAAGTGAAACATTTCAATATGTGATGTTTGATTATTGGAAATTTTACAGACATTTAGGACATGCTACCCTGAACATTTACAGCCATTCTCACACATTCCTCATGTTTACAAGGCTAATCTGACTTGATCCCCTGATGATATGATGATGTTAAATTTCCAGGGAAAGAGGCGCAGCCTGGAATTTACCAAGACTGCATCAATTGTCAATGACACTTTTCACTAATCTTTTCTCACAGCACCAGTCCAGAAAAGGCTGACAATTTGCCTGCAACGATCCTACCTTTAAGGTAAGGATGGATCTGTCGCAACTCTGGAGGAATATTAAGAGAATCTGCAACTCATTTCAAGCACAGGAGGTTGCAATTCAGAGCAGGGTTGGCAGCCTGTAATGCATTTGGGCTCTGATGTTGTGAGGAAAGCTGTAAAATAAAATGGTTCAGATTTTTTTGGTATGTTATAAATTAATCATTCCCATAAATTTTCTGTTTTAAGTTTTATTTGACCATGTGAATTTGTTATTTTTTAAATGGGGCATTTGCCCATATAACCCACCCTAGGTTAAAGGAGTGTAGCTCAATGAGAGCATGTATCTTACAAAATATAAAGGTGGCAGTTCGATTCTGCCCAATCCTATTGTGATAGTCACTGTGATCATTGTCATCAAGGAGAAAGCTGTAAAATAAAATGGTTCAGGTTTTTGTTTGGTATGTTATGCATAAATTAATCATTTTCATAAATGTTCTGTTTCTCTAAATTTTTGTTTGATCAACTGAATTTGATATTTAAATGGGGGTAGGGTTGTCAGTGAGCAGACGTGCCACTGACAAAACAGTAACCCAGGACTCAAAACTCTAAATTCAGGGAAAATCCAAAACAGCAACACAGGTTGCAACCTCTCAAGTTGCAGAATTTTGGACCAGTTGCAGACACAAACTTTATTCTAGAGAGGTATAACACAATGCAATCATCACACAAGTGCCAATCCTCATCAGCAATCAATGCTCATATTGAAACAGTCAGCCTGGCCTGAGGAAAAGATAAGAAAGGTTTTGTTCAAAGCCTTTCAGCACGTGGGTGGCCTTCACTTGTGGAAGAAATTCTACAATTATGAGGGTGTGTGAAAGCACTAAGTTGCATGTTTGTGAAAATTTTAATTAAATCTGACACCTGCAATTAACATCAGATTTATTATTCATAAGGAACTATAATTGATAATCAGGAAATATAATTTATTTTGTGAACCAAGAGATCTGGGTAGACAGGCATTATTAAGAGTTTCATTTGTGCATGTCCTTGGTATTATTACTACTTGGGTAATACAATTTTTGTTATGTCAATTATGATATCAAATGTATTGCATAATAATCATGATTATCATGAATATTTGATGGAGGCATTCACATACAAGGAAAGGATTAAAAAACAACAATAAAGATAAGTAATGTTTTATTTATTTTGAGAAGAATATATAGTGATTTTAATTAATTTTTACATATATTGTAACAATTGATTTCGTTAACTTACCTTTTCTTCAATTTGGGAAACAGGTTGTAGCATTAACAAAGATTTTTTAGAATGTTACAATTTTATTTTTATTTGATCTTGTGTAACTTATGTATTATTTTCTTTATATTCTTTGTATTCTATATATTGTTTATAATTATTCTTTATATCATTTTCTTTATGAGATGAGTTACTAATTAAGTGCTGCAGCTTTCCAGAAAGTTCATAAGATATTAATAATTATTATTTATTATTTATTTAATTTTTGTAATATTATATATTATGAATTTTTTGTTTTCCAACATCAATAAAAAAACAACTGGGTAACTTGCAACCCATATTTGAGTATTAACAATTTAAATTTGGTTTTACTTATATTTTGATGTAAGGAAAAGGGTTTCCTTACACACACATATATAAAGAATATATTGCTAATAATAGTTTGTTAAATAATAATATAAAATATGTTCATATTTGCTGTGACCGGGTTCATGATCACCACCAGATCACAATAGGTTGAATTTAAATCTAGTCCATAATCATTTTTCATGGGGCCAATTGACTAGTTTTTTTTAATTTCTCTTTATAAGTTACCGAACAATTATATTTTTTAAATCATTTACTTAAAATTATTTTACTTATTCATCTAAGTTTAATTCTATTCATACTTCTCTTCAATTTTAAAACAATTATAAAAACCTACAAAGTGAACATATATAGGGATAGGTATATATGAAAGGTAATAATAAGTACAATGGTTCTAATGAATATCAAAAAGCAATTGATTTTTTAGAAAAAGGATGTAACTGTGGCTGCTCTTCAAGAATTCCCAAGGAACAATTTTCAGAATTAAGAGAATCCTTTCAAGCTCTTTCCAAGTCTGAACAAGACATATTTTTGATGACCCAACTTAAGGCAATGGATGGTGGATTAGCAGATGCCTTAAAAAGAAAACTAGATCTAATAAAAGAACTTTCTACCATTGGGATCACAATACACTCCTTTGTCAAGAAACTAAGGTTGTGGGAGAAACTCCTCCAGAAATCAATCGACAGAGTTTTGACAGGTTACACATTAATTGTTTATTAGAGTTTTGGCAGAGTTTCGCATTTGGGGTTTTTGCCAATCATCAGAGTTTCGACAGGTTACACATTAATTGTTCATTAGAGTTTTGACAGAGTTTTGACAGTCATTAAGAGGTTTCGCCCACAACCTTACACGGGACGTAATTTGTGACATGGGGCATAATTTGTGACACAGGGCATAATGATGCGAAGAAAACACAATCCTGAAATTATTTTTTTAAATTCTGAGGATTCCATTGATATCTTATCAATATATAGGATTTTGAGTTAAAGACTGGTGATGTCTTTAGATGATTGCCACTATAGGACATTTTATTTAAATGATTGACCTAAAAAATCATTACAAAAATAAGTCACTTTTGACTAAGTGAAAAAAACATCAGGTTAATTAATAAGTAGAGGAAGAAATGTTTATTTATTTAATTCACTTGTAAAAATAATTGTATAAAATAGCACAATTAGCACAAAATTTAGGAGACCTTTAGACCAAGCCAACTATATTAATTACAAATTTTATATCTCAATAAGGAATTTTGTGACATTAGAATTTCTATTTTCACAAGGGTTAACCATTAGAATTATTTTAATAAGGAAATGAATGTGATAAAACAAATGAGTATGAGAGAGATAATGACATTAGATCATTGTTTTTACAAGGGTTAACAAGGAATTATTAAAGATATTAATATATATATACTACTATTTTTAGAATGTTAATCATATTGTTACCATAAACAAGACCTTTTCAATATCTTACAAATTCCATATTAATTCCATATTAATTCCATACCCTTCATTACAGTTTTAAAAAATGGAAAATTTTTAGAATGTACATAAAATACTGAAATTCTGTAATTTATTTTATATGTCTGTATAAAACATATGGAAATTCCATATTTTATTTTTTATAGGGTATTTCGCATAACAAATATTGAAGGATTTATTATTCCACAATGCTATTTATTTGCAAATTTCAATCATTTAAAAATTTTATCAAATTTAATTACCAAATTTTTTGTTGAAAATTTTTAAAGATTTTGTTAATTTTTGTTTAGTATATTTAAAATGTCAAATTCAGTTGATTTTTCTGGCAAAGCTTCCAATATTCCAATGCAAGTTCAGCCAATGGAAATTTTTGAAATATCTTCAGATGAATCAATTAATAGTGATAAAACTGAGAGTTATGGAGATGAACAAAGATCACATAATAGAAAAACTATTGATCCTGAATGGATTAAATCATATCCATGGTTAAGAGTTGAAATTGTTAATGAAGAAACAACCCTATATTGTGAAATATGTAGAAATCAAAATGGGGAAACAAGATTTGCAAGAGGCACATCTAGTTTAAGATTATTAAGAATTAAAGAACACTTAAAAACCAAAGAACACAAAAAATCTGAAGAATTACTTGAAGCAGAACAATTTCAATCAATTCAATCAAATCAATTGAGCACATGTAAATTAACAATAATTTCATTAATGAGAAATATTTATTTTTTTGCTCAAAAAAAAATATTTCATTGAATATTTATCCTGATTTATGTGATTTAATGTCACTACAAATCAAAAATCAAAAGGAGTTAGTAATCAGTGGTAAAAGCTCCAATTTAAAATCTGCTTCCATAAAAAAACCATCATCATCTAAATCAACTTATGGAAGCTATACCAATGATAAATCTGGTTTTGAGTTTTTAGAAAGCATAGTTTCTGTTATACAAAAGGAGCTTTTTGAAGAATTGAATTTATCTCCATATTGGAGTGTGTTGATTGATGAGACAAACTCTGTTGATAATAGTAAATATCTAGCAATTGTAGGAAAATATATGGTAGATAATATACCATATATGAGATATTTAGGAATGATTGATTTAGAATCTACCACTGCTGAAAATATTTTCAATCAAGTAAGATTATTTTGTGACAATAATGAAATATCTTCTCAAAAAATAATTCATTTTGGAAGTGATGGTGGATCTAATATGATTGGTTATAGAAGTGGTGTTGCTGCAAGGCTTAAAAAAATGAATCCATTCATGTCATCTAATCATTGTGTATCACATAGGCTTCATCTGGCTGGAAAAGATGCTTCAGATGAAGTTTTATATTTTGAAAAATATGAAGGAATTTTAAGAAATCTTTATGTGTATTTTTCTAAATCACATAAAAGAAAAAATATTCTAGAATTGATGCAGGGTATTAATAATGAACCATCATTAGTAATATTAAACTTATGTGATACCAGATGGTTGTCTTTTTCCAACTCTGTGGGGAATTTATATAGAATAATGGATTCAGTGCTTGCAGCCCTCAATGAAGGAGTTGAAGAAGGTGATATACAAGCTGAATCATTATACAACCAGATAGATGAAGATTTTATTTTAGCAACAATGTACTTTGCTGATTTAACAGATATTCTAAAAAAATTAATCAATATATTTCAATTGGATTTTTTATCATTCTCTCAATTTAAAACAGAACTTGATATTGCAATTGATAAAATAGAGTGTGAATTTATTGGTAATGAAGATTTTCCACCTAAAAATGGTTTAATCTTCAAGAATTATTTAAATCAAAATCAACATGATCCTCCACTATTTGTAAAAGAATATTCAATTGCAATAATTAATGCTATTAAAAAAAGATTTCCACAATCTGAATTATATGGCTCATTTAGCATTTTTGATCCAAAAGAAATTCCAGATGATGATAACCAACTAGACTTATATGGAAATAAAGAAATAGAATTTCTTGGTAAATTTTATGGAGAAATTAAAATCATAGATGGAGATGAATTCCAAGAAATTATTCATAAAGATACACTTAATGAAGAATGGCCTTTAGTAAAAAATTTTCTCCGTTGTAATAAACTCACAGAAACAGGTTTTATTAATTTCTGGAAAAATATTTTTGATTCAAATGAGGATTTTTCATTTAATTATCCAAATATAGCTCTTCTAGTTAAAATAGCACTTATTATTCCTCTTTCAAATGCTAATGTTGAAAGAATATTTTCTCAAACAAAATTAATTAAGGATAAAATAAGAAACAAAATGAATATTAGCACATTAAATAAACATTTAATTATTAAATTAAATGGACCTGATATTGAGGATTTTAATTTTGAGAATGCATATGAACATTGGATAAATAAAAAAAGTAGAAGAAATTTTTTTAGAAGTAATTTTTGTAATTTAAAAAAAATAAATCGGAAAAAAATTTTTTTTTTAATTGGATAATTTGGATGTGCGCAAAAAAATTCTTGCAGATCGAATTTCGAACACTGTTTGTCAATCAACCAATATCGAATACCCCATTAAATTTTGTATATAGGTTTTTCCAAAATTCCGGTCAAAAAATTAGGAATTTCCTGTAATATATAGGAAGTATTAACTCCTTTTTGGGAGTTATTTATTTTCATAAATAATTGATATTTTTAATGATAATAGTTATTCATATCGTCTAAACTCTTCATCTTTGTTAAATTACTTTATTTTTTAATAGTTTGCCTTGGGGATAAAGATACATAGATGATAATAATATTTAGAAATAAAGAGAGAAAAATAATAATCGATGATATTATATTTTTATCTATAATATGAATAATAATTTACAAAATAATAAAATAATAATAATAATAATAATAATAATAATAATAATAATAAATAGTATTAAAATTAAAAAAATTTTAGTTTTTTTGTGGTGGGTAACCTGATCCTAAATTATTTTGTGGTGGGTAACCTGATCCTAAAATATTTTGCGGTGGATATGCATAGTTTGGAACACTAACACTTGGAGTAGGAGTAGGAATAGGAATAGGAAACGATACAGATAATGATGGATCATTTGAAGGTGGTAGTGAAGAAACTAAAGGATATCCACCACCAAAATTATTATTTGATGGAGGATAACCTTGTTGAATAGGTGGTGGCGGAAAAAAGCTTGCTGAATTTTGTTGTGGTGACATTAATGGGTTAATTGGTGGATAAATATTTTGAGGTGGATAGGCTGTTGAGTTTGCGATTTGAGCATATTGACCACTATTGTTGTTATTGATTGGAGGAATACTATTTAATTGACCACTATTGTTGTTATTGATTGGAGGAATGCTATTGAATTGACCACTATTATTGACTGAAAGTGGAGGTGGATATTGGTTACTGTTGTTGGCATTGATTGGAGGTGGATATTGGTTACTGTTGTTGGTATTGATTGGAGGTGGATATTGGTTATTATTGTTGATTGGAAGTGGATATTGGTTACTGTTGTTGGCATTTATTGGAGGAATAAATTGGTTACTATTGTTGGTATTTACTGGAGGTGGATATGCATTTGGGGGTACAAAAGCAGCTGGCGCTGACGTGGTAGAAGCAACAGCAGCAGGAGCAATAAAAGAAGCAGGTGGCGGCGATGAAACAGGCGATTCAGATTTTGGTCTTGAGGGTAGTTTTTTTCGTTGTAGAGGAATCCCTGCTCCACCTACTGCATAAAATGTCATTTCAAGAAAAACTTCTCCTGCATATTTACTACCATATTTAAGTTCATGCCATTCTAATCATTAACAATAAATTAATTAATTAATTAATTGTTTAACAAAAAGTAAATGCCTGCGAATGACAATTTTAATAGTTACCATCCCATTCACCCTTGGTTAAAACTTCATTTAGATCAATAGTTCTATCACCAATAAGTTGAGGATCTCTTTTATCTTCATTATAAACTTTAACTATCATCTTTTTATGAGATGACGTTTCAAGAATATCAAAACGCACTTCTTTATCCCAGATTGGATGCTGACCTCCTCTTTTATCTGCAGGAATTCTTTCTTCCTTGTCGCTTATACGAAATGTAGCATAAGGATCTCCTTTACCAAACACTTCACGAGCTGCTAAATTCCTCTATTTTTACAAGAATACAAAGATAATAAATAAAAATAGAATTCTATATTTTTTTATCATAATTATAACAAAACCTACAGCTTTTAAAGCTACAACCACAAGCGTTCCTATTTTTTTAGTACTAGTCATCTTTGAATGGTTTTTTATTTTTTAAGATATAAAAGAATTGAAAATTTTTTTTTATAAATATGTTCAACAAATTCTCACACATACAAAAAAAGCAAAATCAGGGGCTCAAATTTTAGAAATATATAGTAAGTGATTGTTTACAATAGAACATGTGAGACATTGGATCATTTGGAATCATTTGGCATATGCAAAACAAAGCGAACATTATGTCACAGGAAATTACAGGGATCAAATTGCACAAGTTTCTTCTTTTCACTTTGAGTTTTGACTTTGGTTTCATCCAATTTGTTTTGTTTCAGCCTGGGCAGCATTGGATTTTTCTTTTCACAAGACTTTGAATAATGTTTTGTTGTCAGGTTTTGTTTTTCTAATTCTTTAATATTAACTTGATTTTGTAGCTTTTTTAATTTTTGGGGTTATTTTCCTTATTATCACTTAATATTAAATATTTTATTCATTATATAAATGTCTTTTATCTCCAAGCTTAATTACCATCTCTAATTGGCTTATGTATTTGTTCTTCCCCTCAATTAATAAAATACTCATAATATTCCTTATCTTTTTTCTGGCGTTGCAGATTTTATTTTGGGTTTCCTCTTTCTTTGCTCTTCACTTGACTTTAGTATTCAATGATTCTTTTAAAATTTTAAATTTCCTGGTTTAAAATTATTGTCTCATTTTTTTTTTTTAAGTCGTTCATTCTCTGTTCTTGTTCACGGTCTATCTGCTTGTAAATTATCAATTAAATGCTAATTGAATTTTTTTTAGAATACGTCACACCAAAAACATCGGCTAAGCTAAAAACGTTCTTCATAAATTTGCATGCATGGTTAGTATTATTGAACCAATTTCATTAGAAAAATCTTTGAAATTAGCCGGAAATCATTAAAATTAAGAATAAACGAGCAAAATTTGAAGTAATAATGATTATATAGATTATTAATAAATTGTTCAGGCATCCATTGATTCCAAAGTGTATATTTGATTGAATCATTGATACAAAGGCTTGGAAACTTATACTTACGTTGATGATTCAACATTGTTATGTAAACTGTATATATGAACCAATATATATATACCGTATTGTCTGGAATATAAGCAACACAATTCTAACATGTTAGTCAACAAAACTGTAGGTGGTGCTTATACTCGAGACATTTTGTTCGCGTTACATTATGTTTTCTTATCATTTGTTCATTTTCCCCCACAGCAATGCCAAAAGTCAAACATTCTTCACATTCTGTTGCTGAAAAGCTCCAAGTTTTACAATATGCAATCAATATGGTTTAATACCAGCTGGGTGTCATTTTACTATCGATCCTTCAATGATTTCTCGTTGGCAAAAAAAAAAAGAGGAAGAACTCGATTTAGTAAAAGAAAAAAAAAAGAAGACGAATTGGTAATAATTTAGGAAGAAAAGCAAAATATCTTGAGGCTGTAGCTGACTTAAAGGCATGCATTGTTGAATTAGAAGGGGAAGAGTCCAGTGATTCTAGAAAAACACTTCTCTAAGAATTTAGATGTTGGATCCACAATTCTCATAGATATGAATAACTGTAAATAGTAAAAAATAAGATGACATACTCTTTATTTTCCTAAAGCCTGCGCCAATCCATCCCCAAAAAATTCACTTTAATAACCATAAAGTGAGTATCTTTATTGGCAGTTGTTCTTCGTTTCGGTTAGCGATTAAATAGTCAAGCGACATCCCTATTTCAATCAGTTGAAATTGGAGTTGTTTTGAAATAAAGTTCAGAATACGCAGAAAGATACTGATATGATACTCTTTGACTTTTTGAATATTATGATTTCAACTAAAGATGGCATCTCAATTAATTACGACTAGTCTGCAACTAATTGAGGTTCTCTCTCATCTTTAACTTTAGCCAAGCACATGTCAATAATGATCCCCTGCAGGATTTTTACATGAAGACATTTCATGAAGATCAGTGAAAAAAGGAACTTTTAACCACCTGATCCAAGGCCCTATACACTTCCGACAGATTGTTTAGGATACGATCGAGTTCCTTTGGTACTTCGTTCCAAGATTTATCACCTTCAAATTGAAATTTGTCAGCTCCCCTTGATTGGGTGGAGTCAACATTGAAAAGCGCATTATACTGACATTTGCAGAAGACAGATAGTGCATAGAGCATGTCATTATATGATTTTGTATTTAAAGAGCCTATATAAAAAAGGGCAACAAAATTTCAACTTAGCATCTCAAGTAATCGGAATAAGTCCAAAAGGCGGATGGCTTTCTGAACCTCTTCAATTTCTTTCTCTGCCAAATTTTTGGGAAAGTTTATGAATTTTTTCATTGGCCCATGAACTTTTTGTGTTTAGTCAAAAAATTACGAATTTGATCAATCATATGCTTTTTTTCAGTCATTGTGATATTAGGGATAGCCTTGAAAAAGGATATCACCGCATTGCAATTTTTTGTCCTTTCACTTTGCCTGTAGTATGCCCTTACCTCAAGAAAATTTTTATTAAAAATAAATCTTAAAATAAGTTATTAAAACTTTCTTTTATATTATATTTCTACGATAATAATATATAGGATAAGTTAAAGATTTACCAATCATTATGATATTGAGATGTTTAAAATTTATTATTATAAACCAAAAAAAAAAAAAGATGTCAACTCAACAACGGTCGAAGGTTGATGAATTGTAGAACTTGGAATAAGATTATGAATTTATTGATTCATTAATTTTATTTCTTCTCAAACTTTTGTGATAAATAGAAAGAGCTACACAACCATCACGACCTGATAACATCTCATCACCACTGCTATAAATCTAGCTTGATTAGTTTTGTTTTTGAATTTAAATCATTAAATTTAATAAAAACTCTGTTCTCATTATAATCAAGCTCAATATTAAGAACATATACAATTAGTCGATCTGTTGAATCAATTAATCTATGTTTGATGGTTATTTTATTAATATTAAGGTCAGTTTTATTGGGAAAGGGTACATATATTCGAATATTCGAATGTTATTATTATGGGTCTTACTCATAGATAATTTTCTCATATTCCCCATGGTAATAGACAGAGTTGAAGATCCAGCCTTTTTTGACCAGAGGATATTTTTAAATTCTTTAAACGGTCAATGCGATGATGACTATATATAATATAATTGATGATGCAACTATAATTAATGATAAAAATACTTCAAAGTTAGCTTTGATGAAGATGACGAATTAAAATACTGCCCAAAACACCCATGTGCTATAATTTTTTATGGTAATGATATTGATTTAGAACTTGAAAATCATTTCCAAATTGTTTAAGTTTCAATATATCAGAATGACCACCAAAATGTTAGTGTAAATGATGAATTTGGTAAAGAAGAATTACCGCAGGTAAGGATTCTACTGAACCAAATATTGATCTATATAACATAAATACCGACAAGGAATGATGCCATTTTAAAGCAACCATTTTAGCAAACTACATCAATTTATCTACAGAGAATTTTCGTCGTGTAATTTATAGAATCATTCTCAATTTTATCCCAGTATAAATATTTTTAATGAATTCCTTTTTCAAATGTTGCAAAAATTTAATTAAAATAAATAATTGAAATTTATCATTTAAACATGTTCGTGATGATTGAATTAGAAGATGATGATTTGAGACACATTTTATTTTTTAAAATATTAGCATTTTAGATAAATTAATATAAACTATATATTATTATTATTTATTATCAATTATTATTCAAAATTCTGGTAAACCGGTTTTTAACCGGAAAATAAATATTAAACCCTGCCTGCATACAGGACCCCGGGCAATCATATTCCTTAAATGGTTAGAACTCAACTCAAAAACCTTTGAATTTTAATTTTTAAGATTATCTTTCCATTTAAGGCAATAAAAAGTGGGTTTCTAATAGCTTTGCATGAACCTTGTTGATCGCCAATTATAAAGGGAAAAAGGCTTTAATTTTATCATATATATCTTGAAGAGCAAAAATGATACAAAATAAAATCATAATAGACCAAGCTTATCTAGCAATAATATAAATTTAACACAAAAACGCGATTTCGATTTTTTCGACAATAATGCTGATGAGGATATCAATGTCAAGGAAAATATTAAAGTAGATTATAATATTAATAAGATAATGATGATTGTGAAGTAGAATATAATACTTGTTAATTTGAGTTTTAATATTGGACGTGCAAATATTTCAAAATTAATTCATTAGAGTTAGTCATGAATTGATACATTATTATTATTCATATGTTCGCATTGAAATTGATTATTTAAATGATTGTAATGTGGTAAATTATATGCACATGTTACTCCTAAAGGAGTTATGTATTATTTTCGTAAATAAAACTTAATAATGGGCAGGTTAAAAAAAAATTTGTTGTTCTGATCGTAAATTTATAAAAATTACGAAATTGTCTGGAAGTTTCTGGGGTCCCGTTCCAAGTGCCTGTTTCTTTTGTTGCTAAATTTAGACCCATGGGGTTGTGAAACAATGTCTAATAAAAGTTTTAATTCATAAAATGTAAAAACTTTTTTGCTAAAATACCAGCGCTGCATCAATACCCACTACACTGACAACACAACACCAAAACAAATGGAAACGATACATCTCATAACGCTTATTTATTATCTCCAACAAGGGATAATAATTTTGAACCATATTTTTAAATAAATATGGTTTGTAGGGGCTAAATATGAGTACCTAGTTGCGTACACGCACGAGCGAAAGCCACGGTCTTATCAGCTGATGATACGATTTAGTTGTTAGGTAATTAGACCGTCGAATTTTATTTATTTTATTTAATAAATTGTCTAAAATCATATGGTATTGGAATAAACATTGGACGTTGGGACAACATGAAAAGCAGACAAGAATTATTAATATGGGATCCTTGAATACTGACTGATTGGATACTGGGTAAGGATGTTAGACAATTTGTTAATTTGACATCCAAGATGTTAATTCTGCATCCTAATTTTAGAAACCACTATACTGTATATATTCTTCACTATTTATTTTGTTAATAAAAATTATGATACGCATGGTTCAAGTATCGTAATACTTGGTATAAATATCATTTGATTGTAAATGGTACAATAGTGGTAATAAAAGCTTTAAGATCATCACCCGAAGAAAAAAATTGTAGCTACACCACAAATCCAACCAACCAAATTTCGGAAACATTCAACTAAAACTAGTGGAATTTTTAACCATACACTTAATAATTCCAAGTTATTAATTAGTTATTAACCATTTATTAACTATTTCATTCTGAGCAAGAGTTATTAACCCAAAGAAAACCTATATACAGACGAGTCTTTCCTAATTTGGAAGCTCTATTGTTATTTTGCAAAAATTTATTGTCCATAAAAGTTCTTCAGGTTTGTGTTTTTTAACACTTAAAAAGTCACTAATAGAGTTATTAACTACTTAATAACTTGATCATTTTAAAGATAATTTTTATGCCCATCACTAACTAAAACCACACTCCAATGTTGTCGAAGATGAGGATACACCAGTAGTTTTACAATTAATTTACTTTTGTTATGCACACACTTTCTTTTAACATGTGTTCATCTAATAATGATAAATCTTCTAAAAGACTATTATTGTTGTCATAAAATGGATTATATTGTTGTAGAAAGGAAGGAAGGATCATATAACTTTCAGCATCTAAAATTTTGTTGATGATGGTTTTTTGGGCCAGATTTAGTGTCATCAGTAGATCTTTTTCTTAACGCAGGTTTGTTGTTGTTGACAGAAGGACATTGCTTTTAGATTCCATCATTGAAGTTTTCTTTGTTGATAGACGCATTAATGGATGATGATGACTTTACAAGTGTTAGATTCTTGGAAATTGATGTTAATGCAGTTTGACTTCTAACGCTGACGACGCCATCCTCTTCTTCTCTCAAATAAGGTATATCAGAGTTTTTGGTGAAGTACTGTGCTGTTGAATTGGACGTTATTGTTATCAATAGTTATATATATGTGTGTTGGAGCTCTTTTGAATTGTCTCATCATAATTTTTTCATATCTTCCAAATAACTTTTGATATCTCAACACGATTAATAATTTCCACCAAATGTTCAGAATTCATTGACCACCATCAATTGATGAATTTTCTTTATTTGTTAGTATGGAAACATCATACCCGACAATTAGTCACATGACAACTTTTGACTTTTGTTTTGTTTGCTTAAATGGTTGCGATGGGGTTTTGTAGTCGATATGTTGCTCTAATTAATGGATAATTTAAATTTTGATTAACAAGGTTAATAGATCAGTCAATTCTTGTTTGATTTATAAATACAAATATTATAATGTTCCTAGTTTTACTTCCCCATTCAATCTGCCAAGAAAGTAACAAAGCCAACATAAGTAAACAGTGATAAGGTAATGATAATTAAGGTTAAATAAAATAAACACTAGTTAGTAAATAAATAACGCTCAATTAATCAATTGATCAATTATCCGGAGAAAAGAACAAACCAACGCCAAACAATCAAGAAGTATCTTTCCTTATCGCTTTAACTATTGATCACAAGGTCTTAATATAGAAATTTCATTATCGTTCTTTAATTTATTTTAACTTGCCAATTTTTATATATATTATTATAATTTACCAAAGAAATCAAAGAAGAAAGTTTAAAAATGAATACAAAAAAAAAATTCTTAGTCGATCTTATTCCTTTTAAAAGAATCCTATTTTCAATAGATAGATGGTATAAAGAAAGAACCAGTCGATGAGTGATTTTTTAATGGAGTGATAATATATAAATTTAAAATTTTATTTATTATAGATTCATTTCAATTTTAATGAACGGATAAATGATTAAATAAATAACAAAGATAGCCAAACCGAGCTAAATTGTATTTTTTCCCCTCGGTTTCCTTTAAAATTCTCGAAAAAGTTTTATTCATAATCTTTATATATCATTATTATTATAATAATCCAAATAGGTTTAATTGTGAGATTTTCTTCTTCTATTCATTTTCCTAATATTAATTTATTGTTTTTACTATCTTTTAAAAAAAAATTTTTTTAAAATTTAAAAATCGTAAAAATTTAATTTTCAAATTCTCGTAAGTGATTATAAATATATGCAGTGCAAAGATATATAGTTAATATGTTTAAAATGTCTTTACTGATTTTTACTTTTTATAAATTTTTATAATATATACATATATATATAATTAAATTTTTGGCATATAATAACAACCAAATTATCAATTTATATGTCGTGTTTTTTATTTCTCAATTGATCGACATTTATTACATTGTTTTATGAAGATCTTTTTATACTATATTATATAAGGATTTATTTGGTAAGCATTTTTGAATTTAAACTGCATACGTATTATATAATATAATATATATTAATAGAATAAATACGTGTTGTTTTTTAAAATGAAATTTTTCATATAAAATAGACGAAGGTTGAATTTTTTTTGAATTTTGGTCTTGAACTTTTTTAAATAAAAATCTTTAAAAAACAATAATAATAATAATAATACGCGTTTTTTAACAAAAACAATACATTACATTATATTATTATATTATATATATATATATATTGATTTCCAATTTTAGAGATTTTTATGTTTTTCAAAAAAAATTAGAAGATTAGTGCTACAAACAAATAAAAAATAACTGTTTATTTATATGTGCCAATATATGATATTAAGATATTAACTAATCATCTCGAAAAAAGATTGCAAGATTGTTCAACGATCATCATCTTTTTTTTTTAAATTTTTTTTAATTCTCTCTTCTTTATTTATTACACACACTACTCAACATACTATATATATAATATTATATATAAATATTTTATAAATATTTTTATGAATAATATATTTTTTGTTATCTTCATTCCTTTCCTCAATTTATTTATTCCTTCGCTTCACTTTCTTCTCTTTCTTTACTTTCTTTTTTTCTAAGCAATAATATTAATTATTATTGTTATACTCGAACTTAACTGCAAAACAATTTTTTTGCTCAAAATATTTAAATATTTCAAATACACAAAACACAACATATATAATATATATGTGTACACAAATCAAAAATTTATAGCAAAAATTTTTTTTTTAATTTTCTAACTTCACTTTTCTTATTTTCCTACAAAAAATTATCAAAAAAAAGGAAGGAAAATAACATATTCTATAATCAAAAATTTTTTACATCAGGTAAATTTTTTATATAAATATATATGTTTGTATGTGGAAAAAATTTTCTCACACACAACATATTATATATACGATTGATAATTCCCACGTATTTACCTAATACTAATATTATTGAATTAATCTTTCGCGTGTTGGATAATAGTAATATAGTCTTTTTTTGGTTTCATTATATAACGCGTTTCGCTTCATTGTAAAATAATAATATATCTATCTTAACAATTATTATTGGTATTACCAACTAAAAAAGAAGAGGAAATAAAAAATTAATTATGGATATTCTAGAACTTATTCATACAGAATTGTATAATGGCGAAACTCGTCCTTTTTGTTGTAATTGGGAAGGTTGTAACAAGGCTTTTTCTAGGAGATCAGATCTTGCAAGGCATGAAAGGATTCATACTAATGAACGGTATATCTAAAATAATATTTTTTCGGTTATTTTTTCAATTAATATAATCCATTCATTCACAATTGTTTTACATCTTCAATATTTATTATCATTGTTGTCATTGTTATTATTTAGTCCATTTTCTTGTACTGAACCTGGATGTGGAAAGAGTTTTATTCAGGTGCATAATTTATATAATAACAACTTCACGTGTTTATATGTCACAAAATCGCGTGATCACGTGACAATTGTTAAATTTAACATATATATATTTATTCATTTATTTATTTAGCGCTCTGCTCTTACAGTACATTCAAGAACCCATTCGGGTGAAAGACCACATGTTTGTGAAAATCCAGACTGTAAAAAATCATTTAGTGACAGTAGTTCATTGGCTCGTCATAGAAGAATACATACCGGTAAACGTCCTTATAAATGTGAACTTGAAGGATGTGGTAAAAGGTATGTTGAATATTGAATGTTGGTTGAATGAATAATGGTAATTGTGGTGCTAAAAAAATTTAAATACATTGATTATATTATTATATCAATTAGTTTTTGTCGTAAAACAAATCTTACTAAACATCATCGACAATCTCATGTTTTATCTCAACAAAAAAATGAACGTCCAATCATTTGGCACACAATTTTGAAAAGTACCAACGACAATAATAGTAAGAATGATAATAGTAACAGTAATAATAACATTAGTGATAATTATAATAACAATAATAATAACAATATATCGAAAGTCGATGATGATAGTTTCATTCCATTACCATCCTCGCCGGTTTCCTCTTTGTCGAATCATAGTACCATTAATAGTGGTCCTACAACACCTATCTTTGGATCAAATAATTTAATATATTCTCCGTCAACACCACCATTAATATCATCATCATCCCCGCCAACGTCTTCTTCCACTCCGTTATTATTATCACCACCTACACCATCAAAAAATTTTTATTGCTATTTTCATAATAATTATAGCGATTCTAATAATTCCAATACTTGCTCTGACGACAATTCAACTCAACAATATCATCAAAACTACAACAATAATGTTAATAATGTTAATCAATATTCACAACATCAGTATCAAAAAATAACTGAAGAAAAAATCATGTGTAAAGGCTTACGTTATTCACCATGCGAATCTTTTTTTAATAATCATACTACGATTAATAATTATATCAACAATAATAATAACCAACGAAAATTCACTTTTCCAGATAATTTTAACAATTTGCAGAATCATTATAATCATCAAAATAATTATTACAAAAATTATCGCGGTAATGATTTACAAAGAAATTATCAACAGTATGAAAATCATGAACAAGAAAGAAACATATCATTTAATAATCATCATTATGAAAATAATTTCTTTAATTCAAAACCACTTCAAATTACTACCTATTTTATCGAAAATTATTAAATCCTTTCTATTTTTAATTTTTAATTTTTAAGTTTTTTTTTCTTTGTAAATATCATTTTTTAAAATTTTTTTCTAGGAGGGAAGGGTTTCTTTTAATAATAATAATAATTTTCAATAAATGATATATATACAAATGATTATATATTATTTATTGAAACGAATAGATTTATATTACACTCATAAGGGACTTTTAACAATAAAGATTTATTTATATTTCAACAAACTAAATAATAAATTTATTTAGATTTTTATATAAATTTAAATTCAAATATAGAAAAAAGTTAAGAAAATAATGTAAATGCAAATGCAAATGCAGATGTAAATATTAATAAAATTATAATAAAACTACGATATAAGCAGTATATAAATAAACAATTTAAATTTAAATTTTTTAATCATTAATGTTTAACATTAACAACAACTTTGCCAACACTTTTACCAGATTGTAAAAGTTTTAATGCATCAATAACTTGTTCAAATTCAAATTCATGTCCTACAAATGGCGGTTCCAAATCTAATTGTTGAAGCCCTTCAAAAATTGCATTTAATCGTTCAGGTCTATCATAAATATGGATTAAATTAAATCCGAAAATCTAATATAATGTAATATATATAATATAAGATTATCGCAATCAATCAATTGTAATTAGTTATTATCAAAAATATATTTACCCCTTTATTGT
>CAUDNR010004434.1:69571-92720 GCA_958430865.1 Entrophospora sp. SA101 | reverse complement strand
GCAATGTCCCGTGACTAATATAAAGGAAGGTCTTGTGATACTCTAATAAATAATATCATTCCGAAAGAAGACATTTAATGTCGATCAATTGTTGTATTAGCCACATTCCAAATTTGGAAAGATCCCTGACTGTAATTAGTTTAATTTAATTTAACAATGTCGGAAAAATCATTAAATAATTAATGGTTGTGTATATATATATCTATTTTTTTTTTCAACATAATTAGTTGCAACAATTGTTTTAATAATATTATTATTATCACATAGTGATATGATCCGCTATGCGGACAATCTAACAATGTTCCATAAATTTAGTTAGTATTATTTAGAGATGAGACAAAATAGAGACATGATGATTTCCAATTTGTTACAAATCAATTTTGGTATGGAACAATTTTCACTTAGTTGCGAGGCTTGTCCACTTGGTGGTCATTTCAAAGAACCTCGAAAAACTATTCATTCACAAGTCGTGCTTGCTTGAGTGTTTTTGAGCATTTCAAGCAAAAACGTTCAACCAATAGTCTTTTTACACAAAATTATTTTTGCCAGAAACAGAGCTTTTTTCGAAAATTTCTGACGAAAAGGCAAAATCAAAAATACATTTTTCTAATGTATCAAAAATACGTTTTGCTCATTCTATCCAATATTTTATGAGGGACATATATTGATATTAATGTCCGTTGATTTGGTTCGTTCTGTAACTTGACTTGAAATCAAATTGAGATTTTTAGTTTTAATGAATACAATAAAATTTATATTTTAATGAAAAGAAAAAAAAAGCTGAGTAAAATACATTTGTGGTTAAAACCAACCTATAGTTTAGGCATTTAGACAATTTTGGTTTAAAAATTATTATAAGAAATAAATAAATTAATATTAATAATGAGAGACTAGGTTACATGTCTGACATATGTTATGGATGGCACTTCGACGAGTCCATTTTATTTATCACAATACAAAATTTCTATTTCCTAATTCCTGCGAAATTATTTTGGATAATTTCGGCCACCATCATTAAAATACATCAGGTCATTCTCAGCTCTTGACAATAATATACTCGTAATATAATTAAAAAATAACATTTTATTATTATTGCAAATATATTAACTTTATAAGAAATCAAAATAAAAAAAAAATTTTACATTTTGATTTTTCCTTGTGTTTTCTAATACTATCTTGCAATTAAAAAAAAAAAATATAATGCAACCCTATATTCAGAAAATACCAAGTCTTTGACATTAATGTTAAGGACGTACAAAGCTTGATAGAAAGTAGGAAAATACAAATAAACTTTTACACATTTCAAAACTTTTACTGTGAGTAAATAGAATCTAAATATTTGAAAGTATTGCTAAGCAATAATATACTCATTCAGAGACAAATTTTGCTTTTTTTAAAAGAGGTTTGATTATACCCTTGGATGCCTTTGTGGGCTTCTTTCTTCGTATGCATATTTTATTTCTTCAATAAGTATTATATTAATATAAAGCTTTACTATTATGTATCAAAGGATATGTAAGATCACAAAATTTAAATAAATAAATTCGAATACATCATGCAAAAAAGAAAAATTAAATAAATAAATTCGAATACATGTTTGTACATCATGCAAAAAAGAAAAATACATAAAAAACTCTTTAATTTAAAGTTATAATTCAAACGAATTTTATGTATGTAACATGAAAATCTTCTACTAAAATGTAAATGTGACAATTGCAAATGTTGATCAAAATAGAATTTCCACTATGCTAGATGACAAAATGTGAGTGATGTTGTTTAGCATGATTGGGTTCTAACTTTTTTTTTAATTTGCATTGATATTTCTTATTGAAATTAAAATGTGGAACAGATCTTGCAGGGTAATTATAAGATTCTCATCAAGATGGTAAACAATTGGTATTAATATTATTAACATTAATAATATGAAAATGTCAAGGTGATACAAGGAAGTGAAACATTTCAATATGTGATGTTTGATTATTGGAAATTTTACAGACATTTAGGACATGCTACCCTGAACATTTACAGCCATTCTCACACATTCCTCATGTTTACAAGGCTAATCTGACTTGATCCCCTGATGATATGATGATGTTAAATTTCCAGGGAAAGAGGCGCAGCCTGGAATTTACCAAGACTGCATCAATTGTCAATGACACTTTTCACTAATCTTTTCTCACAGCACCAGTCCAGAAAAGGCTGACAATTTGCCTGCAACGATCCTACCTTTAAGGTAAGGATGGATCTGTCGCAACTCTGGAGGAATATTAAGAGAATCTGCAACTCATTTCAAGCACAGGAGGTTGCAATTCAGAGCAGGGTTGGCAGCCTGTAATGCATTTGGGCTCTGATGTTGTGAGGAAAGCTGTAAAATAAAATGGTTCAGATTTTTTTGGTATGTTATAAATTAATCATTCCCATAAATTTTCTGTTTTAAGTTTTATTTGACCATGTGAATTTGTTATTTTTTAAATGGGGCATTTGCCCATATAACCCACCCTAGGTTAAAGGAGTGTAGCTCAATGAGAGCATGTATCTTACAAAATATAAAGGTGGCAGTTCGATTCTGCCCAATCCTATTGTGATAGTCACTGTGATCATTGTCATCAAGGAGAAAGCTGTAAAATAAAATGGTTCAGGTTTTTGTTTGGTATGTTATGCATAAATTAATCATTTTCATAAATGTTCTGTTTCTCTAAATTTTTGTTTGATCAACTGAATTTGATATTTAAATGGGGGTAGGGTTGTCAGTGAGCAGACGTGCCACTGACAAAACAGTAACCCAGGACTCAAAACTCTAAATTCAGGGAAAATCCAAAACAGCAACACAGGTTGCAACCTCTCAAGTTGCAGAATTTTGGACCAGTTGCAGACACAAACTTTATTCTAGAGAGGTATAACACAATGCAATCATCACACAAGTGCCAATCCTCATCAGCAATCAATGCTCATATTGAAACAGTCAGCCTGGCCTGAGGAAAAGATAAGAAAGGTTTTGTTCAAAGCCTTTCAGCACGTGGGTGGCCTTCACTTGTGGAAGAAATTCTACAATTATGAGGGTGTGTGAAAGCACTAAGTTGCATGTTTGTGAAAATTTTAATTAAATCTGACACCTGCAATTAACATCAGATTTATTATTCATAAGGAACTATAATTGATAATCAGGAAATATAATTTATTTTGTGAACCAAGAGATCTGGGTAGACAGGCATTATTAAGAGTTTCATTTGTGCATGTCCTTGGTATTATTACTACTTGGGTAATACAATTTTTGTTATGTCAATTATGATATCAAATGTATTGCATAATAATCATGATTATCATGAATATTTGATGGAGGCATTCACATACAAGGAAAGGATTAAAAAACAACAATAAAGATAAGTAATGTTTTATTTATTTTGAGAAGAATATATAGTGATTTTAATTAATTTTTACATATATTGTAACAATTGATTTCGTTAACTTACCTTTTCTTCAATTTGGGAAACAGGTTGTAGCATTAACAAAGATTTTTTAGAATGTTACAATTTTATTTTTATTTGATCTTGTGTAACTTATGTATTATTTTCTTTATATTCTTTGTATTCTATATATTGTTTATAATTATTCTTTATATCATTTTCTTTATGAGATGAGTTACTAATTAAGTGCTGCAGCTTTCCAGAAAGTTCATAAGATATTAATAATTATTATTTATTATTTATTTAATTTTTGTAATATTATATATTATGAATTTTTTGTTTTCCAACATCAATAAAAAAACAACTGGGTAACTTGCAACCCATATTTGAGTATTAACAATTTAAATTTGGTTTTACTTATATTTTGATGTAAGGAAAAGGGTTTCCTTACACACACATATATAAAGAATATATTGCTAATAATAGTTTGTTAAATAATAATATAAAATATGTTCATATTTGCTGTGACCGGGTTCATGATCACCACCAGATCACAATAGGTTGAATTTAAATCTAGTCCATAATCATTTTTCATGGGGCCAATTGACTAGTTTTTTTTAATTTCTCTTTATAAGTTACCGAACAATTATATTTTTTAAATCATTTACTTAAAATTATTTTACTTATTCATCTAAGTTTAATTCTATTCATACTTCTCTTCAATTTTAAAACAATTATAAAAACCTACAAAGTGAACATATATAGGGATAGGTATATATGAAAGGTAATAATAAGTACAATGGTTCTAATGAATATCAAAAAGCAATTGATTTTTTAGAAAAAGGATGTAACTGTGGCTGCTCTTCAAGAATTCCCAAGGAACAATTTTCAGAATTAAGAGAATCCTTTCAAGCTCTTTCCAAGTCTGAACAAGACATATTTTTGATGACCCAACTTAAGGCAATGGATGGTGGATTAGCAGATGCCTTAAAAAGAAAACTAGATCTAATAAAAGAACTTTCTACCATTGGGATCACAATACACTCCTTTGTCAAGAAACTTATCTCAATATGTTAGGAATTGGTAGAACTTATTTTGAAAATATCAGAAATCATCTGATAAACAATGGTCTTCTGCCAAGAATTCATGGCAATATTAAAAGAATACCTCAATGAAAAACTAAAATGATGATTGATAAAATATTACTGAAGTAGTAAAGAATTTTCTAGAAAATTATGCAGAAGTTCATGGATTACCAAGTCCAGGAAGAAATATCAATAGAATAACCCAATCAATTGTATTCTTACCAGCTGAAATGAGTTATAAATCAGTACAAAGAGATTTTCTAGCTGGTCTAGAAGAAGATAGCAAATTGAAATCCTTAAAATATGATGCTTTCAGAAAATTGTGACATCAATGACATCAGAAATTTTTATTTGTTTTAATTCGTCTATTTTTAATATTAACTTTTTTGTGTAACACGTCTATTTTAGGGCTAAACATAGTAAATTTGGTAAACTTGTGCAACTTTGAAGCTCAAATCCTCCATATCAACAAGATGAAATCGTAATTTTCTAGAGGAAGGGTCTTGGCTTCAAATACACGATTTATTTTGGGTGTTGCATTTCTATTTTTGGAGAATTTGAAAATCTACATGACCAATAAAAAGTTGTAGGACTAAGTGACTTGCACTATATTAATGTCAATAGTATTAATAAATTATTGGGACCGACCCCTAAAAGAATTGTTGTTTTGTTTAAATGGGGTATGATTAAAATCAAATAAATAAATATATTTTAAATTTTTTCTTTAATGATAATAATAATAACAATAATAGCTATAAATAAAAAAGTTTATATATATATATAATAATCTATCTTTAATCGAGAAAAAAAAATTCTATTATTATTATTATTATTTCAATTATGGTCTGATTACTAATCTGACATATGGAACCTATACAATGATAAAATCAATATTAATATCAATATATGTATATTAACAAAAATAAAATAATATATATATATTACCTCAACATCTTCTTCATTACGATCATTGACACACATTTCTAGAACAAGTGCTCTGACATGTGGTGGAACTGGTTTCTTGGAAATTGTTTCAATCAATCTTGATATTCTATAATATTTATTTTTGAGCATAAAAATTTTTTAATTTTTATAAAAAATTAATTTAAACTGCAAATATATATATGTTAATTTACCTCATTCTTAGACGTTCTTCTCTTTTTTTTCCCATTAAAAAGAAAGAATATAACATGCTAACACCGCAAGATAACATGGTAACATCAAGCTCATGTTGATTTTTGAAATGATCCAAAAATTCTTGAAGAGTAAGATCTCCATCAACTTCAAACCGATCCCATATGCTCCATTCAACATCATGATACTTTGTTAAAAAAAATTAAATAATTTTTTTTTAATAATTAAATATTTTATATAAATAAATATTTTTTTTATGTACCTTGAATTTCGGCATAGCAATAGGTTCGGAAAATCCGATGAATGGCAATGCCAAATTAACAAAACCATTTTTATAATCTTCAAGTTTATTTTTTCCTGCAATTATCTTGTACAGTTCTAAACAAACCAAACCTGTTATCAAAGAAGTTGTTGTTGCAATTGCCGGAATGATTTTACCAGCTATGAATTTTGTTTTATGACGATCAGCAGGTTGAATACTATAATTTGTTGCTCGCAAATTCGAAGTTGCTGTAATAAAGTCAATATGAAAATTTGAGTCGTCATCTTTCTCGAATTCCACTGGATTCAATCGATATCCCGCTAGTGACGATGGCTGTGGTAAACTTGAAATCAGTTCTTCTAATTCTTGTTCATCAATACTCGCTTGTTGAATTGTCTCATTTTCTTGAACTTGAATCTTTACACCAGCTCTTGGTGTAAATTCAGGTACAATTACATTATTTAAAACACTTTTTATATATTCACGATCAATTTCCCCTATTAAAGGAAGGAAAAAAAATCACTGTTAAAATATTCATTAGCTATGTTTAGTTATAGAAATCCTATATATTTTACCTTTTAAACCATAATTAAATGCGTGTAAATTTGCTGCTGCTATGATAAAGTCCATGTGCATTTCCTAAATAATTAACAAACAAAAATCTATAAATAAATAATATTCTTTGATTTTTTCAAATATAATTTTTAAAAAAAAAAATAATATTACATTATCAGGATCAAATATTAATGGATCGGGTGCTCGTTTTGGACCTGACCAAAAGTTTGTGCCCGATGATGTAAGCTAAAAAATAAATAAAAGATTCAATTGATAATAAATTATTTAAAACAATTTAACTCCAACAAAATAAAATAATAATTATTTCTTACAGAATCTTTTGGAAAATTAAAAAGCAATTGTTGAATATTATTATTAAAATATTCTTCGAACTTCAATCTGCCCCATACAATACAATTATCAAAACTTAATGGCTTAGATGTAACTAAAAAATTTTTAATTATCTCTATAACTTCTTTGGAATTTCCGCCTTGTTTTAAGACAGAATCAATATAATTTTGTTGGCTTAAATATAAATTGACATTTTCTGCCGGAGATTTAAATAATCCCTCGAAAAGATCACGGGCCCATTGAATGGTGTGTTCAATAGCATTAGGGAAATTTTTTAGTGTACAGCTTGGAATAGATTTTTCAGGAGGATCTTGTGATGATGAATAGGATTCTGTTAAGTAAGGAATCACAACTTGCGTGTTGCCTTTTGTACCCAAAGTTCCAGATTCTAATAAAGGTTTTCTGTAATACACACACCTTCTATCCACATATCTTCCTATAAAGATTATAGATTTATTTAGATGAGAGAATATGTTTATATTTATAATTGTATATATAATCTTGTAAATTAAATAAAAAAAAGAATAAATATACGCACGTGCATCAACATTGTCCAGAGCATTTGTAACACCATCTAAATTTTCAAAGAAATCATCATTGAAAACATTTTCTGTCTCGGCACCAACACGGTCTTGATAAACTATAACTTTGTTTCTTGTATGAGGATTCATCTTAGAAATAGCCGCTGCTGCTGTTTCAGATTTTAATTTCTAAAAAATTTAATATTATTAATGTTTTTGTATTAATTAACGCGTGCACATTTATGTATTATTTTATTAACACTTGATCTCTTATCAAACTTGATAAATTTTTTTAAAAGAAAAATAACAATACATACCCCTACATCTCCAGGTCTAAATAAAAATTGCCTATTTAAATTACTTTTTTCAATTGTATCCATATCAGTGATATGAATTACACCTCTATGTCCGGTACCTAAACCCATCATGGCCCAATTTTTTAACATTTCACACCCAATAGCACCCGATCCGACCTAAATCCAAATAAAATCAGTCTGACAATAAATTATTTATCTATATATTGATTTAAAAATTTTAATACTTTACCAAAAATTCTCTAAAATTGGCAATTTTTTCTTGAAATTCATTTCCAAAAACTGCAATTTGACCATCATAACGAGAATCACGCTTTTTTGATAATATGGTAAAAATTTTTTTTGTTAAATAATAATAAAAAAAATTTTTACTATTGATATTAAGAATTAACTTACTGGAGCACAACTCTCTTCATTGAGGACAACACCGTTTGGTAAAGATTCCAAAGAATCATAATACATATATTGAAAAATCGGACAAAATTTACCACTACATGCTTTCAATACTTCCTGAGCTACTAAACCACCAAAAAATGCAACCATTGGAGATAAGTCACCACGAGCTCCGTATGACAATTGTTTTAAAAGTTTTTCATTAATCTCAATCTGTAATAGATAGATATAAATAAATATAAATAAATCATAATATATACTTGTCTATATAATTGAAAGAAAATTATTTACCTTTTCTTCAGATTGCTCATTAATTTCTTTAGATAAGCATATAATTTCTTCTGCATCAGCTTCGTTATGTGGACGCGGAAGACCCTTGTTTTTTTCTGCAAATTCATTTAATGCCTGGAAACCTATATGTAATTGTTCTGGCCGATCCCATTTTCCAAAATCAGAAATAAGGAACTCGGGAGTTTTCAAAGATTCACGTAAAGATTTCTATATATATATATATATATGTATGTATATATGTTAATTATTTCTCACACCTTTAAAAAATTAAGATGATTATGATAATAATTTAATGATCTTACAAAGTGGATTGTTTTAGGCATTTTAACTTGAGTAAAAAGACCTCCACTTATATAGTTTCCAAAACTTGAAGTGTCCCCAATACTAAATGTATACGGACCTTTTTTCAAATGAAATAATAATTTTAATATATAAATATATAAATGTATACATATATTTTTATTTTTATTTTTTTGAAAAAAAAAATTGATCTATAATTACCAAGAACTTTTATTTTTCTTGGTTCACAATTATTTAATTCTTCCATCCCTTTTATTTCTGTAAAAGTTACATAATCACCATCCTCTAAACCATGACGTGATTCATCAAGGCATGCTACAACACTATCTGATTCTTTGGAGACTGCAGCAATCATTCCGCCAAGTGGATCTTCACCGGTAGAGTCATTGATAACAAATTCATTACCAAAATCATTAAATACAACACTATTGAATATAAATATATTTATTTATTAATAAATTATTTAATCAAATCTGTCATTAATGATATTATTTACCCAAAAAGACCACGGATATCAGTTGATATGAAACATATTCCATTTGCATGAGTAAAATCATTAATCTCCAATTGTTTTTTCAAAGGAGTTTCTGTTAATACAACGACCTACATAATAAAAAAAATTAATAACAATTACTAAATTTCCAAACCAAATATCAAAAAAGAAAAAAAATATTAAAAAAACATACTTGAAAATTTTTTATCTTATCATTTGTCAATTCACCATCAAGAACAGATACAGGCACATAATGATTAAGTTCAGCTAACCTTGAGGCGGACACAATAGCTCTTGGTTTTCCAATGTCTTCCTCTCTTAGGAAAAACTAAAGAAAAGAATAACGATGATCATTTAATCAATTAAATAATAAACCCACATATCAAATTAATGCCATTCATTAAATCCATTTGTTCTAACCTGTGTTGATAAATCTGAAAGTTTTACTGGTTCAGGATCGTAAAGAGTTACACTTTTGACACCAGCAAGAACAACATTCTTGGCTATTTATTTCCATAGCAATGTTAATTAAAAAATATTAAATTTTTTTAGTTTATAAATTATTTTCATCATATTCATTGTTATCATTATTATTATTTATAATCATCATCATCATCATTATTATTATTATTATTAATTACCAATTTCAACACCAAGACCTTTTAAGCCTACAATAAGAATGTTTGAGGTACCCATTTTTTTCATGGCATCATGACCAAGCACATAACTACAATAAATGATAGATCAAAAAATTTAAGTCAGACATTAAAAAATTTATATTAATCAAATTTTTTTAAAATCAAAAAAAACGAGAAAAATTAAATACAGTTGTCGAGAGTAAAGTCCCTCGTCAATCTCGTCAATAGTTGATTCCGGTTTTTCAATCTCCATATCTTCACTTTTTTATTGTTTATTCGTATTTTTGAAATTATAAACTTGACAAAAATAAAATTTTATTTGTATATATAGAGAAAGAGATGATAAAATATAGAATAACGGATAAATTTGTAATGATGATTTGATAAATGTCAAACTTGCTGCGGACAAAGATTAATTGATAGTTGTACAAAAACGCAATTCAAAAAATAAAAATGGCAAAATGAAAATGAAACTCAAAATTCCCTTTCAAAAAATGCAACAAATAAACAAAATACATATCTATCTGTTCTACATATACTATTTGTTGTACCTATTCTTCGTGGAAGTTATATATAAAATTTTCTTTTTACTCTAAATAAAAATGTGGGAACTTTCTGTAATTTTAGAATATAATTAATAATTTACTTTTAATTAAGGAACATGAAAAAGAGCAGGAAAATATAGCCTGTTTATTTGGCAATTTTTGTTTGCTAAAGGTGGCTGTGTTATAATTTTCATCTTCTTGTCATCCACCTTCAATAGATGATTATAAATAAATAAAATATATGTTTCTATCGATATTATTATTATATAATGTTATTTATGACTAAACTAATACTAATATCATAGTTAAGGGGTCCTTAAGCTCGAAACATTACTAATGTTCCTAATCCTTGACATAATTATATTCATTATTACCTGTTTGTCATTTAGTTTTAATATTATATACAATAATAATTTTTTTTTTGGTGAAAATTATGTATTTTTATTTAAAATATTTGAAAAAATAAAATATCACAAATTTTTTTTACAAAAATATTCAATATATTTGAAAAATTAAACCCGAAAAAAAAATGTCGTGTGCGAAATCAGGTCTATTCATGCCAATTCGTTTATGATCCATGCATCTCCAACCGGTATCGAGTTAGGATTGCTCGCATTACGAAAAATTGAAATGTTTTGGCTTGCAATTTGATTTGTGCACGATAAAGTTTGCTAACATCTCTACGTTAACTATAAGGAACATTAATAGGAAATTGGTTCATTATCTGGTTATATGCCAATTGGCCGTTTCTACTAATCCAAGTATGATTCGGCGTAATGACTTCACTACCATCACCAATGGTTAATTTTTCATATTGGATGTATCTTGCACATGCGGAAAAGGTTTTTTGTAGTTCTTTAATTGTAGGAAACTCGAAGAGGGCATCTGATATATATGCGTGTGTATATATTGTTAATTAGTTTAGAGAAAGAAAAAATGCTCCTTGTAATTTTTGGATTTTTTTATAAACCTTTAAACCTTCTTTATAATAATTTATATGCATATTTTAAAAAAATGATAGACCATTACCATGATTTTTTTATCCAAAGTACGTCGAAGCTCAAGTACCCAAGTATACAACCAGGGAAATTAATAAGATGATACCGGATATTGGAAGGCACTAAATGGCAGCAAAAGAAGAGGCTTTGATTCTTTGCACAATCTAAGCACTATTTTAATTATACCATAAATTTCCCAATAATTGAGATGGTCGAGTCTTCCAAAAAGGTAAATATTAAGTTTATTATTATAGATATCATTGTAATTAGTATTGGGAAAAATTGCTAATTATAAGAATTGCGAATGAGAAAACATAATATTTTTTTGAAGTTGAAGTAGATGGTTGTTGGATAGTCTGTCAAATTAATTTTGGAGTCAAATTTATTAACGAAAGAATGTAACTTCAATTAATATTAAACCAATACCATTTTGGGAAATTATCGATTAGTAAGATTTTGCTGCGAGTTCGTAATTATCACAACAAGTATTAATATTTGTTTCCGAATATATCATAATTACATTCAATTTTTCAATCAATACAAAGTATATTTTCTTTTACAACGTTGTTAGTTTTGTAACCCGTAGCCTCTAATCTTTTATACTCTTCTAAAACAACCCTAGAAATCTTTAATTGAGAATAATCAAAATCAAGGATCTGCAATTTTCTTAATGAGGGAGCTCGACTCATTGCAATATACACTTACTTTACTTGCCCTTCAGAAAACATACTTTCGTCAACGTTCAATGTTACGTGTGCCAGGGTCAATCCTTGAGTTTATGAACAGTCAGAACAAATGCATTCTGAAGAGGAAATTGTTTTCTCGATGCCCCCTCCCCTTACCATACACAAATTTCAAAATAGGATCTCGCCGATCGTTCCCATTTTATTATTACGATTTTTTATATAAACCACATTTCTTTTTTTTACATTTTCGAATGAGTTTTTAGCATGGTAAAGTATTTTCGAAAGAGGCATGGTTGATTTTAATTCCTAATTGTTACGTTTTTTAGTATCAATGTCGTGGAAAGTATTTTCCCGTTTTCAAAAAAAAACATGGTTGCTTAATATTAATAGTAATTTCGAATCGTTACTTTTTTTAGTGGCGGGAAAGTATTTCAAAAAAAGGCATGGTTTAAATATTAACAATAAGGAAATTATGCATCTTCTTTACATTACAAAAAAAGCTTGGTTAATTCTTTGACAATAATGAATTAATTCCGAATCGTCTAGTGATGGAATTTAATTAAATGATAATATTATAAATACAACCTTGAACGTTTTAAAAAATTTGGGGAGCGTTTAATGATCACGATCGTGATCAGGATAAAGATAATAACTGATAATGATCAAAAGTTTATTTTTTATACTAATACAGTTTTTTCCCTTTTCTTTCGAAAATTTCCAGAGACACAGTCCTATTTGATAAAATTTGAAATTTAAATTGTAATTATTATCTTTTTGTCTTGTATATTTTAATTATTTATTACATGATAATGAAGTTGAAATTGACGGTGATATAATGGAGATTGATGATTAAAGTCAAAATAGTGAAAATAATTATTATGATGAAAGCGAAGCAAGTGAACATGATTTAAGTAATGCGAATTAAGAAAAGAACCTTCCAATTCATTTGAAATTATGAATACATTCTCTATGTCCAATAATAGATCATTAGTTTATACTGGAAATGTAAAATCCACTTTACATAATAAAAGACATGCAAATAAAATTGCTGCCATCAGATCACAAAAAATTAATAATCATTTTTACATCCCAAGTTTCAAATGATGCCTCTTCTTCATTAAATAATTCTAGTAATGTATGTATCTTCTACTTTAGAAAGTTCTGGTAAGATGGATAATTTGACCTTGATGATGAAAGTTCTGATGAAGATAGTAACAGCAATTTTTCTTTATCTACGTTAGAAAATCAGTTAAAAAATAACAAAACATAGACTCAATATTTAAGACTTGATGGTTTTAAAATATAAGGAAATAGATACTAGCAATATTGTTACCCAATCTTTAAATGAAAGGTATTTGGGCTGCAAGATTAATTAGATCATACAGTAAAAATTTGGTGAATTGAATGCTTCTTAAAGATTAGTAATTTAGTTTCATTGCTGAATTTATTATTTATTTTAGGAAGTTATTGATAACCAATTAACTAATTTATGTTATGCGCCCACCTGAATTTCAATTCGCCGATACATTCTTTCAAATCCACAAAGATGGATGCAAAGGGCCATTGGCATTTTTAGTTAATGTCGCATCGATATGTAATATGTCTTGAAAGATATTATTAATAAAAGGTATGGCTCTCAGCAGTGTAGCTTTATAAAAGACAAATCCGTATTTGATTTTTTACTATCTAGATCACAAATATAAAAAATCTCTTGTAATTAAAGCAAAAATTACAATTCGTCACAATCAATTGAATAGGAGGGAGTTCAGTAAAATCACTCGTAAAAGCAATAATTTTGATATATTGCATTCCTATGTTTTATTTAGCTATTTGATAATTGAATATTTTATTCGTTACACAATATATAATACAAATTTTCATAAAATAAAATATATACAATTGACAAAAAAAAAAAATAAAGAAAAAACATAACTCCTTTTCTCAAAGACCTCCTTTCAATCTTGCAACGAGATGAATATTTGACTCGTGTACAATACCATAAGATGTCAGTGTTCTATTGTCTTCTAACTGCTTGCCTTGATATATAAATCTCTGGTATTCTACAGGAAGCGACTTTCTTTCAGTATACAAATTTTTCAATTCAAGTACGGTACTGGATGGTTTGAGGATGATAGCAGTTGATTTTTGGTTATCAGTCGGATTAATATCCATAATGAAAACTTGTATACTACCTTCAGCCTTTCGAACAAGTCTGACCTTTTCTTCTAAACCAATGTTACAGTTTTTTACTGTATGGTCATCTTCAAGCTGTTTATCACCAAGATATAATTCTTGGTTCTCGATTTTAATATCGTATGATTTTTCTATTTTTTGTTTCACTTGATAAATGGTATCATCGGAAGAAATATCAAATGGCACTTTAACTGTCTGATCAAGATAAAGAATAATCGTGAATTTTGACATTTGTTTTAAATAATAAAGATTTTATTGAAGGAATATTGTTTTACGTGCTTTGGGAGAAGTGGAAAAAATAGAATTTTCCTTTCCCATATATATTAATCATTAATATATTTGGTTTTAAACCTTGAAAATCTGGAAATTCCATTTCGTGATCATAAATAAACAAAACAAGTTTCTAACCAAAATGACGCAAGTCCAGAGATCGTGTGAAATTTTTAATGTTAATATCAAAAGGTTGGCGGATTTCATAATTTCGGTCATTTTCCAAACCTTAAATTACCACTTTTCGTTTAAAATATTGTGTTATTCAATATTTCTCGCTCGAACAATTTCTTTGGTATCAAACAAAATTTTGATCAAGTATGTCGGAATTGGACGAATGTGCGATTTGTTGCGAAACAGAAGATAGAAGGTATCATGCAACAACTTCACAATGCACACATAAAGTCGTTATTTGTGTGGAATGTGTTAATAAACACATTAAGATCCTTCTCAACGAAAAACAACTCCTCAAAATTCCCTGTCCCACGAAAGGATGTAACAAAATAATGGAAAGACATGACATTAAAAAGATCGCAACAGAAGAAATCTTTGAAGAGTACAATAACCGTTTTTTAAAATAACTTTTCTTTATATCGAGAAGGATCATTATATTTTTTATTTATTAACGCATTGATTTCTTTTTGGTTCAGATATGATTTGCTTGCTTACAAAATTACGATTCAAAGGATCCCGGACTTCAGGTGGTGCAAAGTTCCTTGTGGAGCTGGACAAATTCATATAGGAAAAGGTATTATTACAACATTAAAGAGACTTTCATTTCGAGGTTACGTTCTCACCTTCCGATATTTTATAGATAAAACTCCAGTTGTCATCTGTGAAGGTTGTGGTGGGAAATCATGTTATACTCACGAAGTTGCCTGGCATATGGGCCAAACTTGTAAAGACTACGAAAGCAATAAGAAAGAAGCAGACTTTGCTACTACAGATTATATTTTACGAGAAACGAAGGGATGTCCTGGATGTTCTATACCTATCGAAAAAAATAAAGGATGTGACCATATGACTTGTCGTAAATGTTCTCATGAATTTTGTTGGTTGTAAGTATTTACTGCATTTATTTAATTTATTTATCAAAAAATGATTATATTTAAAAAATGAATTAAATGTAATATTATTTTTTTCTTTATTAGATGTTTATACAAACATCCTAGCCATCAGCCTACTTGTAGTCATTATAGGAGCAGACAAATTTTTTTAGAGGAATGAATGACATAAATATATATTAATGATATTAGATTTTTATAATAACAGTATATATTTGGATTTTTTTGATATGTGATATGCCAAAATCTGGGCAAAGAAATATTTAAGATGGTGTGGGTGATATGCTTGAGTGACTAGAGACATTTAAATTTACCTATTATTTTATAAATACAAAAATGTAATAATTTTTATCATTGAATTTTTAAAAAATCGGGAACGCGTCCCAAATAGATTTGTGCAATCATTACCATTTGTTCCAACCAATCAAATCCAAACCCAATAAAGAAAATGATTAACTGTTCTACAAAAAAAGAAATTTCTGAACCATCCAATCCAAATTTTATAAATTTTCTCTATAATGAAATTTGTTGATGCTTGTTAATAAATTCGGTATACGTGTAAACTAAACCTCGCTATAACGAAAACAAATGTCCTAGATAAATGTTTCGTCATATAGAGGTTTTTAGTTAATTATTAAATAACATTAAGCACGATTCAAATTTTATCTCAACAATTTAATGTTAAAGTCAATGCCTTCGAATAAAATAAATAAACAAATGGATATTTATAAATAGAATCGTGGTCTTGGTCTTATCGCTCTTTATTTTTTACCATATTAACGACGATATTAAATAGACTTGTACATGTAAAGACGTCGGATCTTAAATTCATACTGTACAAATATGATTGACTCTCCAGTCTTTGTGAGATATAACTTTTATGCTCATTAACAAATTGATAATTTTATATACAAAGGAAAAAAACTCTCTAAATACTTTTTGTTCTACTACTAAAAGATTCAATTTTTGGTTTTTAATAATTTCTATTTCCATTTCCCAAATCCTAGCTAATCTGGATAGTTGCGTTCAGCTACTGTTTCAGTCATGAAGTCCAACCTCGTAATATTTATAGAAAAAATCAAAATAAGATTTCTATTGAATCAAAAACATTCACAATTGCCAATCTAAATTAACTAAGGAAGTGGTTAGTTGTGTCTGATATACTGATGTCTGATTTTGACTTTGAAAACATTCAATCCTACAATATAAATAATATGACAAAGAACCATCTTTCAAATGTCCAATACTCACAGAGGTGCCACTACTCACTCTGCTTGGATATTCTTTAGCTTTGTAAGCTTGTTGAATAAATAACAATAACAACTATTCCAACATTTTTTTTTTAAAAAAACTTAAATATATTGTCCCCACAGATACCCATTATATCATCGTTAATAATAATCGTCTAAACTACTTGAAAAATATAGCATTACTTCATCCAAGCCGGCCAGGTTCCCTGCCGCAACTCTTTTGATATCTGATTTGGCAGGCGAAAGAATACTATTTCTTGACTGATTTCCCATTGACTTTAATGTTCAGGTCTAATGTTCATCTTTTCTTTGTCTTCGCTTTTTTTAGTAGGAAACTCCCTATATGCTGTATATTTTATATTAGTAAACAAGTTTGAAGTGTCATCAATTTATTTAGGAGCAATATTAAAGATATGGGTGAACGAACAAGCAATGAAAAAGTTCAAGCCATACAAGGCTCCTTACCATCATTTGATGTTTATCACCATCGTTATAACCTTCTTTTTTCTGCTACCTTTCCAAATTATCAGATAGAAATTCCATTTGATTGGTATCCAAAGCAACAGATCCACAAGTTCTTGCATTGAATTGTACTTTTAATTATGATTTAATTGTTATAATCTTTCATTTTTTTTTACTGTTCTTTCTATTATTATTATACATGATTAAATGAAATCACACAAAGAAAGTCGAGAGGAAAATATAGGTTGGCGAGAGTCTGATGGCATAAATAATGGATCAAAAGGAGCAAAAACATACAATTATTATAACATTTAATATGTTTTTTAGAAGAAGTTTGTATGGATATTTGCTTAATTTGGAATGAATAAAACCAGTTGTTGAATTAGATTCAGAAACTAGTATTTCGGTTGTAAATCTTGTCAAGTTTGTTCAGTATTAAATGCATAAATTTTGTTGTCTGATTGATTTAGAAATTTATTACCAATATAAAAATTGTTTTGGAAAAGAATACATGCATTTTATAAAAAATATAATTTAAAAAATTATTCATTCTTTACTAATTCATAGACTTCTATTTCTTCTAATTCTAATAAATCCATGCCTATAAGGTTGAAATTATTTTCATAAGGATCATCAAAATTCTCTTCAAAATAATAATAAAAATAAGGATCATTATCAATGCTACTACATGATGCAAAATTGCAAAAACTTATAGTAACTTCACGAAGTCTTATTTTATTTATAGCTCCACCACATTTTTGTCTACTGTGCCATATTGCTCTTTCTGGATTTTCAACTCTACTTATTATTGAATTCATTATTTGATTTTCATCAATCTCAAAAATAAAACTTTTATTTGTTTTAATATAATATCCTTCATCTGGAGACTTTTCTTTAATATTCCAACCAACAGGATTATAACCACCAAATAATTTTCCTGTTTCTTTAATTTTCATAATTGCTATAGTCCGTTCTACATCATAACATTTTTTTTCAAAAGCAGACCTAGAAAATCTATCTTGAGTTCCATTGAGAATTAATTTGAATTCATAAGGCAAAGTATTTGGATTATATATGTCATTTTTTTTATCAATCCAGCTAGAAATTAAACATTTCTTTTTTAAATTTAATAATTTTCCTTTTGCTGTTTTTGTTCTTGGACCTTTTTGGAGTAATAATATTGGTTCCCATTTATCACCAAGATAATATTGAAGAAGTTGTTCATATATTCCTTTATCAAATGATTCTTTAAATAATGCAATTTTATCATGAAAATCAGATGAAGTGATGTGATTGAATCTTATCAATGGAATTACATCTATTAATATATTTTTAATATGATAAAATCATCTTTGTTCCACTCTGAAATATCTTTGTTTAGTTCTTTGTTTTGTCCTATACCCCATTGAATAACAGAGTTCCAAATGTCAATTTCTTTTGCTTCAAGATCATTTCTTTTTAATGTATATGTAAGGATAGATTTGTCAATATTATTAAATTCTGATGATCTTAAAAATAGTTCAGGATTGTCATAAATTAATTCGTTAAAGTAATCATGAAGTAAATTGAACAATTGGTGATCTGATGAAATTTTATGAACATAAACTAAATTATCTTGAATCCAATCTTTTTTTTCAGCTATTAAGTGATTTTGTAAATCTCCAATTAATTCATTAAAATCTAATTCATCACATGCTTCAAGGAGATCAAAGGTTTCCTTTGGATTCAAGTTATCTATATTCACAATTCCATTGTAAATATACCTTTTAAATTAAAAATTTTTTATGAAAAGTTATTATTATAATCATTTATAATCAATCAATCAATCAATAAATAATTCTTACATCAAAATAACTTCAAATACTTTTGGAGAAATGTTTTTTTTCTCAAATAAAATAATACTACCATCATCAGATTTTTTAATCCAACTATCTGAAAAGGCAGCTTTGAAATATGGAGACCTTGCTTTTAAAATAGTGGAATGAGCTTTAAAAGTTTTAACATCCAGACCTTCTCCAACTTGAATTTCCACATCATAATAGTCTGTTTCAATTAACAACTTTGTTAAATCATTTACAAGTTTACTAATATAGTTTAATGATAGAGCATCTTTATTGGAATTTATAAGTTTGCTAAATAATGAGTTTATATTTTCTAATGTTGAAAAACGAGTTGACATTTTGAAAGAATTTATTTCTTGAAACTTGAAAATTAGTGTTTGTATAATACAGCCTGGGTTTTTACCATATCGGTATGTTGATAGCTAAAAATCCTTTTATGAATAGATCTGCGTTACACGCGTCTAATATGTCATATATAGATATTTCAAAAGAAGATTGACACAATTTATACGTGAAGAGTATTTTAAAAATCGAAAAAGTACCATTTAGAAAAGTGGTGCTGCACAGACTATATAACACCACCTCAAAATTTGCATAAATGTTCTGCTATTTTTGTTCTTTTCTGAGCGGAATTGGATTTTGACTTTTGTTAATAGTAAAGTTGCTCTAAATTTCGTTTATTTCAGTCATAAATTTCTGTCAACTAAGAAAAGTTGTAGAAATATGCATGGATAAATGGCATTAACCTGCTTGGCAAGTTATTTTCTTTGTCAATAAGGATATTAAATTGTATTCCAAAATCATTTTTCAAAGTACATAGGCAATCCGAACCCCTTTATCCGAAAACCCGTTAATGTGAATGTCACTCCGTAAAACCGAAGAAATTTTTAATTTTTCTGAAGCTATTTATATGTAAAATTGCCCCGTTAATCCAAATTTTTTATATCCCATTATGCAAATTTACGAACTCTAAAAAGGATTAATGTTTAGAGATAATTTATTTATCAATTGAATTTAGAACATTTACCAACTTACGTTATAGTATTTAATATTAATATAGCATAATGGACTTTAGATTTTTGATCGACATTCGAAATCATCACGTTACACTATCGACATAGTCAATAAGTTAAAAAATGACAATCTAATAAAGGTCCTTGTTCCATTCTCAATTGTAAAAATTCAAAACCTTATAGAAAATTTACTATAGTTTTATATACTAAATCAGTTGATGGTGGAACATTTTCATATTTAAATTATTTAAAAGTCAATGAATCTCAACTTTGCAGATTCCATCATTTACAAATATGTAAACCAAAAAAAGGGAAAAAACTTGATTCTTTTGAAAATTAAATATGAATAAGAACAAATCTATAGTTTTACTATAAAAGATTTATTAAATGATTCAAACGGTAAAATATAAACATATTATAAAGCAAAAATGCACAATTCTGAGCCTAGAATGTCTTACAATATATACTTACATTGATCACTAAAGCTTGAAATATAGCTCCTATGTAACCCTTCAAAAGCGACTTGATCATTTGATAATTTTTCACACACATACTGAGAACATAAAAAAGCAAAATATACATACATAGGTTAAACAAGTTTTTGTGCCCTATTTTTCTAAGATCAATGATCGATTTTGTCACTTGTGATAAAACGAATGCTATGCTTGATCTGCATGATTTTTATATATAGAACCTGAATTTAGCAAGAGTTCACACAGATCGTAGGTGCCACCTCCAAATTAGAAAGGTCCTGTATATTCAGCCGCCAGACTGGTCCTGTATATAGGATTCCTTAAAAATAAATAAATAGTGATTTTTTTTTAATTTGTCAAATGTCTCTTAATTAATTCAACTTGTAGGGTTTTTATCATTAGAACGAATATAAATATATTCTAGATGGTCTCGTACCAATTTTATCAAAATATTACATTCCAACCTCCAAATATGAATAGAAACACCAACTGATGACTATTTGAAGTATTTTCAACCAATCTCTTTGAATAAACCGTGAAAGTTTACTGGACCAGTCAATGATATTATTTATAAAAAATCAGTATAGAGGTTTCTGCCAGAATAACTCATAAATGGCTTTGGGTTCGAGTATTCTCTTCCATCCAATTGCTCTGGTGGTTTTTCATATTAAAGTCATTATGTACTTTTATATGTATTAACAAAAACATAATTTATTGTTTAAGCCTTTCTTTACTGTGACATATCTTTTATCACCATACATTGTAACTAGCCATTATAATGTTTATTTATGACGATTATAAATAATTTGGTGCAGAAATGACGAGAGAATGATATCAAAATTATTTTTCCTTTTATAGAATCACAAAGCTGCATAAAATCATTTGTGAAAAATAGGATGAATATTAAATACAACATATCAAACGCTGAATGCATGAGAAACTCCAACAGATCCTTTACTCAAGTGCAAATTCATGGTATCCCGCCCACTTTGAATTCCTCCATTACACTTTATCTTTGGAATTCAGTTATTGGATAACTGGAATGAATTTACACATATTTATGCCAAGGTCTAAAAAAACCTTATTACCTGAAAATATATACTAATACCATGTACAAAATGAAGAAACGAAGAAGATTGGTCGGAAAAAATGAGTATGATTTAATCATTTCAAAAAAAATTGGATAGGAAAATTTTCATCCAGACAAACGCCAGATTCCCAAAAACTTATAATGATTATTATTATTATCGGGCATTCTAACAATTCCTCCGGGTATTTTTATTTATTTATTTATTATATTTTGATCTGCGTTGACTTGTTATCAAAAAATAAAATGGATTATCCAACTCGCCATCAAACACTTACCACACAATCAAATTGTAATGTAGTTCCTACACCACAAAGAGATTATAAAAATTCACCGAGAGTTGTACCTCAAAGACGAAATAGAGCAAATTCTCAAGTTTAGTGTTATTATAGCATAAGTTGTGTGGTTGTAGCATTCAACGCTTGTATCTTTTTATATCGCTAATTAATTAATTAATTTTCTTTTTGTAGATGATTTTAATAGAAAAAATGGTCACTCAACTACTTGTTACTACCAAAGCTTTATTAGAAAGTTTAAATGGTTGGGCGGTAAAATATGTTAAAGAAAAACAAGTTTCTGACATATATGTAAAGCTTGTAAGTGAATTTAACTCCGTTGTACAATTATTTTCTCAAACTGGAGTTGATATAAGGTGAGCTAATAATATAAAAATTATATATATATATATATTTAACAGCTAAAATATTTAATTTATTAAATTCAAAAATAAATAAATTAGTGATTTAGTAAATATTAATTAGAATTTCACTTTAAAAAGAACTCGGAATTATTCTTAACAGGAAGGTCTAGTTTATTTTAAGGAATATTAAATTAGGGTGAAAACTAACGAGTGAATATAATTGTGTGGTTTTTCGCCAAAATTCGCATTCCCGTGAGAATATTCGACATCCGCCAAAATTAAAATATCCAGGCATATGAGATATCCGGGCGATATATATTTTGAACATCCACAAAATGTATCTGTTATGACTTATCGAGGCCATAGTGTACTAAGGACATTGATTTGTTGTCATTTCTTTAATTGAATATTAATTTCGAATATTTTAATTTTGGCAGATGTCGAATATTCTCACGGGAATTCAAATTGGCGGATGAATTTTGGCGGAAAACTACACAATTATTGAGTGAATTAGCAAAGTATTGAGAAATTATCATTCGAGGCCCAGCCACGATTTATATTAACTGTTTCCTTTTGCGGAGAATTGATTGAATGGTGTGTAACAAACAATTCTCTTATTAGACTCTTTCTGGTCACATTTTATTAATGGATTTTTTGACAGTTAAATAGTTTATTTGATTACTTATAAATTTTGCTCTATCAGGATTAATTGATAATGAATTAAATAAAAAGCAATTGCAAGAACAACTTTAACATCAAAAAAAATTCATCATCATCAAACTCTAATGATTAATTTATCATGATAGGATTTTAGCACTTTTTAAAACTTCAAAATTTTAAACTTACAAAAGCCTGTACCTAACCAGTGTTGTGACCCGAAACTCTG
>CAUDNR010004434.1:24844-52563 GCA_958430865.1 Entrophospora sp. SA101 | reverse complement strand
TTTCAACCACTTTTGAAATAGTTCTTTACTTTCTTCAGAATTTAATTTGATAAGGTTAATAAAGATATCTCTTTTAGCCTTATTCCTTACCTGTCAATGAACACTTGATTGCTTATAATAAGGATAATATTGGTAGGTGTTAAGAATTAAATTCCTACAAGCTGGTTGAGTAGGATATAACTTACAAAACTGAGACCACTTTTCTTGGTCACAATAAACTCTCATAATCTCACCAACTATATCTACATCAGGATTGTCAGTGTAATGACTTTCACTTAAAACAGTAATTATTCATGCTCTAATTTCTTCATTATTCAACTGTTTAAATTGCAAGGTGCTTTTAATTGTTCTATTTCTTCTAATAATTGTTTATTTCTCTTTTGGAGTTCATTTATTGTGTTTACCATATTTATTTTTATTTTTTTTTATTGCTCTTTTAATATACTTATATCCTTTTTATGATGATATATTAAGTATATAAATTATTTTAGTACTTTTTACTTTAAAGGTGGAAAAAGCCAACAATATTTGTCAAAAGATTAAACTTATTAAACCTAATGACAGCAAGAGACAAATTAATGAGTGACAAAGTATGGAAGTGATTTTATTCTGAATATTTTATTTGTTGCCAGTATAAAATGGTCTTGGACAAGTAATATCTTTGTATTCATCTTTCACAAATGGACAAATATTTTGGTAAAGATATTCTTGCCTTTTGTAATCCAAAGGAGGTGGTGTTAATACTAAAATTGATAAAGCTTCAATTTCTTCAAAAGTATCTGCTTTCTTGGTTTTCAACAAGTTAAATTTAGTAAAAGGTCCATTAGCAACTTCTTGAACTTTTACTGTACCAAGATTAGATTCTTCAAAAAAGAAAATGTTGATATTTCTAGATGTTTGGTAATTTCTTAAAATAAATTCCCAAAATAGCTTTAATATCTAAGTATTGAAAACCTTTTCCACCTTCATAACATTGAGCTTTATTTAACCCTGCTGGACTAGTCTTTTTTACCACTGCAGCCACATGATCCAGACAATCTACTCTTGTTCTTCTGTAGAGTTTTTTAATCATGCCAAAACTACCATCATATTTGAATTTGGTATGTCCTGGAATCATGAAATTCAATTCAATACTTTCATAATGATCACCAGCATTATCACAAGTAACCTTTAAATGCTTTTCACCTTTATTCAATTTCTTAATTCCATCAAAAATCATGCTAAGAGTTCCATTGGGCCCTTTTCCTATAATCTCATTTTCATTAAAAACATAATTAATTTGTTCCATTACTGCTTCATCTTGAATACCAAATAAATGAACTTTTCATGGACTAAGATAATAAATTTTACTTACTTGTTGATCTAAACAAGGCACATGAACATTTTGGGCTCAATCATAACTATAATGAGCAGTAGCATCAATACTGCAATACCATGTTTTACCCTTTGAATATTTTTGGTTAACAAGTTTTCTTTGCTAATTTAGTGTTTTTATTAAAATGATTTCTTTCTAGCTTGGCCTTAGACAGATGTTCTTTAAATCTTTTAAGTAATTCTTTGGCTTCTTCCTCTTGGTGAGCATTATAATGTAAACCATCTCTAAAATGTTGACAAATATCACACAAATCAGTCCTTGGACTCATAATTTGAATCTCTGGTGTTAATTGATGCCACAACTATACATGAAGTCGAAACTATTTCGACCATTTGCAGATCTGGTTGAAATAGGGTCGAAATAAGGTCGAAACTGATTTTTACTATGTAGTTGCCTCAAGTCAAAACATTTCGACTTTGGGTTTTTAATTTCGACTTCATGTATAGTCACAACTTCCTAAAAGCATCACACTTCAAAGATTTCAAATTACCATCTTCCTCTAAACCAGCTAGAAGATCTCTGTGTACTGATTTATAACACATTTCAGCTGGTAAGAATACAATTGGTTGGGTTATTCTATTGATGCTTTTGCCTGGACTTGGTAATCCATGGACTTCTGCAACATTTTTATCAATCATCATTTTAGTTTTCCATTGAGGCATTCTTTTAATATTGCCATGAATTCTTGGCAGAAGACCATTGTTTATTAGATGATTTCTGATATGTTCAAAATAAGTTCTGCCAACTTCTAACATATTGAGATAAGTTTCTTGTAAGGTTGTGGGCGAAACCTCTTAATGACTGTTGAAACTCTGTCGAAACTCTAATGAACAATTAATGTGTAACCTGTCAAAACTCTGATGATTGGCGAAAACCCCAAATGCGAAACTCTGCCAAAACTCTAATAAACAATTAATGTGTAACCTGTCAAAACTCTGTCGATTGATTTCTGGAGGAGTTTCTCCCACAACCTTAGTTTCTTGACAAAGGAGTGTATTGTGATCCCAATGGTAGAAAGTTCTTTTATTAGATCTAGTTTTCTTTTTAAGGCATCTGCTAATCCACCATCCATTGCCTTAAGTTGGGTCATCAAAAATATGTCTTGTTCAGACTTGGAAAGAGCTTGAAAGGATTCTCTTAATTCTGAAAATTGTTCCTTGGGAATTCTTGAAGAGCAGCCACAGTTACATCCTTTTTCTAAAAAATCAATTGCTTTTTGATATTCATTAGAACCATTGTACTTATTATTACCTTTCATATATACCTATCCCTATATATGTTCACTTTGTAGGTTTTTATAATTGTTTTAAAATTGAAGAGAAGTATGAATAGAATTAAACTTAGATGAATAAGTAAAATAATTTTAAGTAAATGATTTAAAAAATATAATTGTTCGGTAACTTATAAAGAGAAATTAAAAAAAACTAGTCAATTGGCCCCATGAAAAATGATTATGGACTAGATTTAAATTCAACCTATTGTGATCTGGTGGTGATCATGAACCCGGTCACAGCAAATATGAACATATTTTATATTATTATTTAACAAACTATTATTAGCAATATATTCTTTATATATGTGTGTGTAAGGAAACCCTTTTCCTTACATCAAAATATAAGTAAAACCAAATTTAAATTGTTAATACTCAAATATGGGTTGCAAGTTACCCAGTTGTTTTTTTATTGATGTTGGAAAACAAAAAATTCATAATATATAATATTACAAAAATTAAATAAATAATAAATAATAATTATTAATATCTTATGAACTTTCTGGAAAGCTGCAGCACTTAATTAGTAACTCATCTCATAAAGAAAATGATATAAAGAATAATTATAAACAATATATAGAATACAAAGAATATAAAGAAAATAATACATAAGTTACACAAGATCAAATAAAAATAAAATTGTAACATTCTAAAAAATCTTTGTTAATGCTACAACCTGTTTCCCAAATTGAAGAAAAGGTAAGTTAACGAAATCAATTGTTACAATATATGTAAAAATTAATTAAAATCACTATATATTCTTCTCAAAATAAATAAAACATTACTTATCTTTATTGTTGTTTTTTAATCCTTTCCTTGTATGTGAATGCCTCCATCAAATATTCATGATAATCATGATTATTATGCAATACATTTGATATCATAATTGACATAACAAAAATTGTATTACCCAAGTAGTAATAATACCAAGGACATGCACAAATGAAACTCTTAATAATGCCTGTCTACCCAGATCTCTTGGTTCACAAAATAAATTATATTTCCTGATTATCAATTATAGTTCCTTATGAATAATAAATCTGATGTTAATTGCAGGTGTCAGATTTAATTAAAATTTTCACAAACATGCAACTTAGTGCTTTCACACACCCTCATAATTGTAGAATTTCTTCCACAAGTGAAGGCCACCCACGTGCTGAAAGGCTTTGAACAAAACCTTTCTTATCTTTTCCTCAGGCCAGGCTGACTGTTTCAATATGAGCATTGATTGCTGATGAGGATTGGCACTTGTGTGATGATTGCATTGTGTTATACCTCTCTAGAATAAAGTTTGTGTCTGCAACTGGTCCAAAATTCTGCAACTTGAGAGGTTGCAACCTGTGTTGCTGTTTTGGATTTTCCCTGAATTTAGAGTTTTGAGTCCTGGGTTACTGTTTTGTCAGTGGCACGTCTGCTCACTGACAACCCTACCCCCATTTAAATATCAAATTCAGTTGATCAAACAAAAATTTAGAGAAACAGAACATTTATGAAAATGATTAATTTATGCATAACATACCAAACAAAAACCTGAACCATTTTATTTTACAGCTTTCTCCTTGATGACAATGATCACAGTGACTATCACAATAGGATTGGGCAGAATCGAACTGCCACCTTTATATTTTGTAAGATACATGCTCTCATTGAGCTACACTCCTTTAACCTAGGGTGGGTTATATGGGCAAATGCCCCATTTAAAAAATAACAAATTCACATGGTCAAATAAAACTTAAAACAGAAAATTTATGGGAATGATTAATTTATAACATACCAAAAAAATCTGAACCATTTTATTTTACAGCTTTCCTCACAACATCAGAGCCCAAATGCATTACAGGCTGCCAACCCTGCTCTGAATTGCAACCTCCTGTGCTTGAAATGAGTTGCAGATTCTCTTAATATTCCTCCAGAGTTGCGACAGATCCATCCTTACCTTAAAGGTAGGATCGTTGCAGGCAAATTGTCAGCCTTTTCTGGACTGGTGCTGTGAGAAAAGATTAGTGAAAAGTGTCATTGACAATTGATGCAGTCTTGGTAAATTCCAGGCTGCGCCTCTTTCCCTGGAAATTTAACATCATCATATCATCAGGGGATCAAGTCAGATTAGCCTTGTAAACATGAGGAATGTGTGAGAATGGCTGTAAATGTTCAGGGTAGCATGTCCTAAATGTCTGTAAAATTTCCAATAATCAAACATCACATATTGAAATGTTTCACTTCCTTGTATCACCTTGACATTTTCATATTATTAATGTTAATAATATTAATACCAATTGTTTACCATCTTGATGAGAATCTTATAATTACCCTGCAAGATCTGTTCCACATTTTAATTTCAATAAGAAATATCAATGCAAATTAAAAAAAAAGTTAGAACCCAATCATGCTAAACAACATCACTCACATTTTGTCATCTAGCATAGTGGAAATTCTATTTTGATCAACATTTGCAATTGTCACATTTACATTTTAGTAGAAGATTTTCATGTTACATACATAAAATTCGTTTGAATTATAACTTTAAATTAAAGAGTTTTTTATGTATTTTTCTTTTTTGCATGATGTACAAACATGTATTCGAATTTATTTATTTAATTTTTCTTTTTTGCATGATGTATTCGAATTTATTTATTTAAATTTTGTGATCTTACATATCCTTTGATACATAATAGTAAAGCTTTATATTAATATAATACTTTCCCATTATTGAAGAAATAAAATACGCATATTTGTATATACAGTTTACCCTCTCTATAATGAACACTAAGTAAATCTCTATATATAACAAACTTCACTTTTTTTTATAATAATAATTAAAAAGTAGATGGATTCTTATTAATAGTTTCTCACTTTCTACAGTTCACTCTCTCTATAACGAACCTTCCATAAAATAAATAAATGTTTAAATAATAATAAAATTTCACTAATACACTAAATAAAGTAAACATACATACATAGTCAATAAAAGCCAATGTAAAGATCCATATCAATAAGAAAGTTCTGAAAGAATTAATTCTATATGTAATTTGAACCTTTTATGCATTTTCATGGTGTGATCCTAATACCTTCAAATATCACTAATATGCATGTATCTTTTCCTACACTTTTATATATTTCTTTAATGAAAGAGTAAGGTATATACAACTTTTATTTTCTTTAAAAAAAAGATATATATATATATTAATATGCTTTTCTTATAATAAAAAATAGTGAAATAAACTAACTTTAATAATATAATTTATTCTCTACAAAAGTTGTAATTTTGATCTTAAAGTTGGAACAAAAGAAAATAGATTGAAAAAGAAGGAATGAATTAGTAAATGAATGGAAAACATTCTTAGTTTTTATATTCATATTTCATATATGTTGCTTGTTCTTATATATATCATATCATTCATATATTTTATAATAAATTTTATCTATATACCTTATATATTTATATTGAATTCCATTTATTTGACTAAAAATTATACAATTTTTTGCTTCATATGTAACCTTTATATTGATTTGCATCCAAACATATCCCAAATCTTTAAATAAAAGTGCGTAAGGAAAAGATAATCTGCATACAGTTCACTCTCTCTATAATGGCCCCCTCTATAACGGCCTCCATTCTATAACGCACTGTAAATCAGAAACCAAATTTTTACTATATAAAAACCTTACTCTATAACAGTTTTCTTAATTAAATTTCCTACAGCGTATAACAGCCAGCCTCTGAAAATTCTCTCATATGTTTTATATGTTTGTCTATAACGGCCGACGATCATGATCTGAGGTAATCATTACCAAATTAAGAAATTCAGTATGTCACAATTATTTAATATTAATAATTTGAACGCGCTTATTGTCACAATGCTCCCACTCATTCTATTTCTGAATCAACAATTTTAATTAATGTAAGAGTTTACTACTTACCAAACACAACAACATTTTTACAACCATGTGATGCCTGGATAATTAACAACTTCAAGGTGAACTACAAAAAATCTTTCTTGCAAAAAAATTAGTGATTATGAAGAAGAGAGAAATAAACAGTCAAGAATATGAAAAAATTTCAATTAAACATGCAATTAAATTTACAGCAAAAGTTTGGAAAAAAGTTACCAGTCAAACTATAGTTAACTGCTGGAACTGGTATTTTACCTGATTATGATATTAATTCCAACGAAATTGAAAATATGTCATCAATTTTAAATTCATTGAATGTAAGAGAGCTCAATGATTTGCAAAATTGATTGATGAACTTACATTTCCTAATCCTATATCTGTGTCTGAATACATTGAAATTGATGACTCTCATGTAAGTGATGAATAAATCTAAATGACATAATTACAATAATTAATCCACCAGAAGAAAATGAAAGCCAGGAAGAAATAATTGAAGAACTTCCACCTGTTACAAATAAAGAAGCCTTGCCAGGAATAAAAACATTAGAAATTTACATTGACCAGCAATCAGAATTAAATGAGGATGATTTTAAATTATTGAAAAGTCTTAAAAGAAAAATTAAAAAAATTGATTTTAACCCACAACAATAATCCACACTAGATAACTTTTTTAATATTGGATAAATATGCAAATTATAAATAGTTTATTTTCATTTATTTCATTTATTTTTTAAATATTTTATCGTATAAAAAATATATTGTATCGCATTATAATTTATCACATGACTATGATCAGCAAACTCTCTATAACGGTCTCTCTCTATAACGGCCTTTTTTTGCCAAATCAGACGGGCCGTTATAGAGAGAGTGAACTGTAATTTTTTTAAAAAATAGTTGTTTAATGAATGGTGTTACCCATAACAACACCTGACGTATTTTGAGCAGGGCTGGCTGCGTAACTCTAACTCAATTTGACGAAACTTTAGTCAATTTAATTTCGGTTTAGTCACGTTTGGCAAAACCGAAACTAGTGACTAAAGTTTCGTCAGTTGACGAAAGTGTAAAACCCTAATATAGTAATGATTGTCTTGATTATTTATCCCGTTACATTTTTAATTATAATGTAATGATAATAATGATAATAAATGTGTTTTTATTATAAATTGAAAATTTGTATTACAAAACAAAATATAACTCCAATTAATAATATTAAAAAAGACTATACCATTATATTACAATTAAAAAAATTAAAAACAACAACTTGTCAATATTAAGTCGGATTTAAATTTATTCATCCTCTGTCACCAAATTAGCAACTAATTCATGAGGATTATAATCAGTTATACCTTCTGCAAATGGACTAGTTATATCACTAGTTATATCTTGGGCTGAAATATCACTGCCTGAAATTAATACTGATAAATCAATTATTGATTCAATTGATAAATTATTATTATCAATGTTGTTATCAGAAACATCAGATAGATCCTCTTCTAATTCAAGTGATGTAAATGATTCCTCTTCTTCGAGATCCAATCCATCGATGACTGTTTCTGAGTTAGCCACACTAGAAAAATCAATATCATTATTTTTTTTTGGTACATAAAACATGGTTTTCTCAATATCTGAGATAAGATATGATCGGATTATTGCCATGGATTCCAAGTTGTCACTTGACAAAGAGTTTCTATTCAACCCATGGATCCATTTAAGTATTGAGAATGTTCTCTCACAACTTGCCTGAGAAGGTACTATTGAAAACAATTTAATTGCAAGTTGTTGCAAATAATTGTGATTATCTTCAATTGTTGTCCACCATGTAATAGGATCGTTAACATTAAATATAAAATCATAAGGGTATAAACCATCCTTAAATGAACGCATTTGCATGATGAGTTGGCTAACAGCTATATCTGTGAAACCTAACCTTGAAACATATGAAACAGCAATATCACATATTCGACGAAAATTTCCTTGTTTCATGGCATACCCTATAAATATATAGGGTGATTAATTATCATTATTTAAATCATTATAAATATAATATATTTTATAGATAATATTACCTTTATGTTTTGGATGCAAAAAGTAAGCAAGCAGATAAAGGTCAATTTCAAAAGAGTTAAATCTGGAGTTGAAAATTTTAATAATTTCTGATTGTAAATTCATATTGTTTGGTAATTGTTTAATTGCCAAAGCAAGATACACAAATCCTAAAAAACAATCTGAAAGATTGGCACTTCTTCGTTCAAGGCAATGAATGATTTGTTTGATTGGTTTAAAAATTTGTGAAATAATTCGTACATCATAAAAAAATCCTTGATTAGACATTAATGCTGCAACATCTCTATTTGTAACCACACTCCTATTTTCCTCAAGAATCTTTTTTTAATAATAATTATGAGTTATTGTTTATAAATTAAGTAAATAAAATAAGATAAGATAAAATAAGATAAAATACCTTTGCAAAAACTGGTTGGGATATTAAGACAGAATTTGTTGTATCAAACAATGACCCCCAGCGTATCTTGGAATATGACACAAGAAAGCCACCAGATATATTCATTGATTTCAGACCTTCATGGAGCAATGCATTTCCAATGTGGGATTTTTTAAAAAAACTCACCAATTTTCCAACTTTTGAAATTATTTCAGCCACAAATTCATTTTTCGCCATATCAGTAGCAATCAAGTTAATTGTATGTGCAATGCACCTAATGTTGAAAATATGTGGAAATGCATTGCAGATATTTTTTCTTGCACCTCTGATGTTGGATGCATGATCAGTCACCAAACCACAGAAATTGTTAGGACCAATTTCTTCTAAAATTGATTTGATTTCAGAAGTCAAAAAATCAGCTGTTTGTGACACTATACTATAATTTTTTAATTTGAATAAATATTCTTCTTTGCTTTGTGTGAGGATTACAAAACTATACAATACTCCACCAGACGGGGTTGTCCAACCATCAAGGGCTATTATTAATAAATAATATTAACAGAAAAATTTTGAAATTTACAAATAAATTAATAAAAAATTATATATTTTCGTTACCCAACGTCATATTTCTTTCACTTTTTACAAGTTTATTAAGTTTAATAGTAATTCTAGCAATTTCTTGATTAAGAAGTTGACCTGATAATTCTTTACGTGTAGCTGGATCATATCCAGGTTTAGCCAACTTCATAAAATCCATAAAAAATGGGTTAGATACAACATTCCAAGGTATCCCACATACAACAAATGCACGTAACAAGGCCTGATCTAATTTTTGTTTTTGTTCAATATTGCAATTAGTATTTTCATAATATGAATGTAAATTATTATTGGTTTTCCTTTTTTTTTTAGAGCTAGAGGAATTCCTTGAATTTGTTGCTGTACTTATTGACATTTTATCTTCAGACTCAACATCTGATACTGAATTTTTAGTTGCAAGTTTTTTTAAATATATTTGAGAAATTTCTCTATCAACTTTTTCACATTTAAGTGCAAGATGTGCTTCTAATTTATCTGGAATTCCTCTTCTCCAAAATTTCAAGCAATATCTACATTTTGCAGTATAGTGACCTTTTGATTTAGATGTATTTTTTTCAAAATATTGCCATACATCTGAAGAAGGTCGTCCACCTCTAATTATATTTGTAGTAGTAGTAGTAGTATCTTCAACTAAATTAATAGGATGTTCAATATTTACACCTATATCATCATCTCTAAAACAATGAAAACTTATGTAAATAAGTTTATTTATATTTATATTAATATTAGTTAATATGAGTTTATTATTTATTTATTATAATACCTACACATTATAAAATGCCATAGTTTTTTAATAAGAATTTTTTTATTGCTGCTGCTACTACTAATACTAATACTACTGTTGCTACTGATAACAATGATGTAAAAAAATCCACTATGATGATTTTGAGATGGTAATGATAATGATATTCGATATATATATATATATATATATATATTAATATATATATGTGAATGTAAATGTTATAGTTTTTATTAATTTTATTAATTTGTAAAAAAATAAAAGTTGTTGTTATATATTCAATGGAATATATAATGATGTAAATATAACATTGAGAAGTATGGAGAAGTAAAGAGTTTAAATGAGCGTGAGCATTTGGCTAAACTGACTAAACTATTTAGTCATTAATATTTATATAATAATTATTATTAAGTCAAGTCAATCATTACTAATTAGGATTTTAACCCCTTTATGCCAGACTTAAGTCAAGTGACTAAAGTTAAGTCAAGTGGCTAAAGTTAAGTCAGTGACTAAAGTTAAGTCATTACGTCAAATTGCATGAAAAAAACTAAACTTGACTTAACGCTTTTAGTCAAGTCATGTTGACTAAACCTTGAGGTTACGCAGCCAGCCCTGATTTTGAGTACTTTAAACAATTATGAATTTACGTCGTGCAACATAAATTAAATTTATCACAGTGATCATCAAATTGTGACATAAATAAGAATTTCCACTATGCTTTGTCATCTGTCAAAAATAAATTGTTTTTCCAAAAAAAAAAAATCAATCGCGTCAAAAAAATAAAAATAAAAAAACTTTATTTTTATAAAATAATAAAATGTCATCATCAATCACCATAAAAAAAAGGCAAGAAAACGAGATGACGATATTAAAAGTTCATTCGGGTAAGTGTCGCAAGAATGGTGGTGGTGGTTATCGCCACCACTCATCACCACCCTTAAAATAAATTACTATATTCTCAACACAAAAAATTTCTAATCCAAAATTATTATTATTTCTCTTAAAAAAAAGGCTGAAGATATCAGCCGTTCTCGGCCCGCATACGTATTGGAATGGGATGGTGGACTTATCGAAGTGGAACGACGAAGGACAGTACCTGATTCTCGATGATTTTAGCTTCGAGAGGATACCGGCGGTCCAACAATTGCTCGGAGGGCAATATGAAATTGTTTTATCGGACAAGTATATGCGGAAGCGGACCACCACGTGGGGTCGGGCTTGTATTGTTATTACTAAGTGAAAAAATTTCAAAAAGTAACATTGTTATAATGGTGCTTGATGTAAATATTGATCCATTTGATGGTTGTATATTTAATCTGATTATAAAATCAATTGATTTTAGTGTTCCATGTCGCAATCCAAAAAAGGAAACAAAATGGTTGTAAAGGTGGTTGCAACCAGTGGTTGATCAATCATTTTTATATGACGCAAAGGTGGTAGCAACCATCATCAAAAGTTGCAGCCGGTATCCTTAATTGATTTGTTCATTATTTTTATTATTTCATGCTGAAAAGGTGTCATCTTGGCCATAGCTCCTTCAAAGAAAAATATTCTCTCAATAAAAAATGGTCTAAATCAGTGTAATCATCATTGGCTGCAACCCAACAACAAATGGTACTGCAACTTACATTAAACCACATAATAGACAGATATGCATCAGATCACTTGAACTATGATGATCCAATAGTTTTTTCAATTGTTGACACATCAAATCCTTACCCATGGCTTAGAAATAATTCTTCAAATGATGAATGGAAAGAAATTTCGGATAAGTCAAATTCAAAAAGAAATGATGTTAATGGTGTGAATTTTATCAGTGAAAATCATATGAACAAATTAAGAAACAATTTGTAAGTGTTTATACATCTTTTGCTATAAAAATAAATATAATCAAATTACTCTCTAATTTATAACCAAACTTTGGAGTATGCCCATTTTTAATTTTTAAACCCTTGCCAGAGAGAAAAATTTGGCTTATAAATTATAGGTTGAAGTATTAACCTGGGCTCGGCTCGTGTAGAGCGATATCATAAAGATTTTACATTTTATATTTTTTATTATAAATATTATTTTATATATATATTATACATTTTTATATAATAAGAAGAAAACTCATTATTGTTATTAAAGAAAAAATTTTTTTACCATTGCCGTCTACGCAATGAATAGTCATATTCAGGTCTATTATAATCCCTTTCAAGATATCCTTCTGAACGATCAGTATAAACTCGGTCTCTTTGTTTATTATTATTATACCTATTATCATCGTAATATGTCCCTTGTCTTAAATTATGATATTCACGATCATTATTATTGTCTCTATACCAATTATTATTATTATTAGTTTCGCTTAATCGATATCCATAATAGTCTTCTTCATAATTTATAGACCTTGAATTACTATTATACAATAATGATGGGGAATGCGATCTGGCAGTTCTACTCAATATTTGTTCTCTACTATCATACTCTCGATATGTGTTATTATTGCTACTACTACCACTGCCACTACTGCTATTAATATTAACGTTATTGTATCTAGGATAATATTCTTCATAGGGAGGAGCAACAGAAACAGACCGGACTGGGTAATATTTATTATTATTATTATTATTATTATTATTATCATCATTATTATTATAATATTTTTCATTGCTACGAAAATCTTGTTCTGGATGTCTTGCATGATAACGTTCATCATAATCTGCTGTCGCTGTTGCAACAGAACGATTATTGTAATAATACCTATTGGGGGAAGTCGATTTTGCCTCTTCACGATAATATCCTCCACCACCACGACTAGTAGAATACTCAAAACTATTGTTATTATTATCTTTTCTAGGACTAGCTGACCTAGCTCTATTAGATCTTTGATGATGGTGATGGTTTATAATATACGGTGATGGTGGTGGTTGTATCCGATCATTATTATTATTATTATTATGATTATTATTATGATTATTATTATTATTATTACTGCTATTATTATTATTATTTCCTCCTACTCCTGCTCCTGTTCTATAATAATCTGTGTTCATAGTAAATTTCTCAGTTCCATTCCTATATCCTAAAGGTGACGACCTGCTACTGTTTATTCTTAATAAATGATGGTTAGAAGAAGAATCTTTAGGTGAGATGATGTTCGAAGAATTAAATTTTTTAATATTTTCTAACGATGATGACGATGATGACGACGACGACGACGATGATGATGATGACGATGAAAGTTTTTTAATATTAGAAACAAACCCATTATTATTAATATTATTCATACTATTATCCATATTATTATTATTTGCCTCGATTTTTATAAAACGATTGTTATTATTATTATTATTGCTTTCATTTTCATTATTGTCATTATTGTCATTATTATTATTATCATCATTATTATTTTCTTTCGATATTATTGTGTTATTATGATTTCCATTTGGTGGATTAATTGTAAAAATTTTTCCAGGTTCAAATTGTGATGGGTTGCTTTGAATTCCGTTAATAATAACATTACCATTATTATTGTGGTTATTACTACTACTACTATTATTATTATTATAATTGTAAAAAGCATTAATATTATTATTATTACCACCAATGGTCAAGGAATCATTGGTCCATAAATTATTATTGTTGTTGTTGCTGCTGTTGTTATTGTTTGGTTTAATTTTGGGATGTTGATTCGATTCCACTTGGCTTTTAATTTTTTCTAATTGGTTAATTATTTCAGTAGATGTTTCACCAGGTTTTCTTTCTCCTCCTCCAACTCCTATTAATTGATTAGTAATTTGGTTTTCTTGGAACGGAAGTCTTGAACTTCCTAATCCTTCTTGAGCTAGAGAAGTATTAGGTTGTTTATCGTTCGTCAAATTAATATTGTTATTAATATCCATCAACGATGATGATGACGATGACAACGACGACAACGACGGCAGATTTATCACTGTGTTGGAAGTAGACTTTGTACTAAATATTTTATTGACACCTTGATTCGATGGGAGTGGAAGTTGTTGTGATGGAAGTGTGATTGGTGGTGGTGGTGGTATTATAGCCTGTGAATTATTATTATTATTATTATTAGCAGAAGCAAATGTTGAACCAATAACTATTTTGTTTTTAGTTCAACAAATTTTATCATTAATTTTTGTGAGGATGATGATAACGGTAATTAAAAGATAATTTGATCAGATTGATTAATACCTGGAAAAGTTATTATATTTGATGGTTGCTGCTGCTGCTGCTGCTGCTGCTGTTGTTGTTGTTGTGAAGTGGTAGTTGTATTATTATTATTATTCCAATTATTATTAAATAATTGAATAATAGATGTTGTAGTTGGCGATGTGGCAGACGTTGTAACAGCACCGGTTGCTTGTTGACTAGCAGTGTTCATAAAATGAGGATTATTATTTGAAAATAAATTCAAATTATTATTATTGCTGTTACTATTGTTATTATTACTACTATTATTATTATTATTAGCATTTGGTTGAAAAATAAATTGAGATTGTGGCAGAAGATTATTAGTATTAAAAATTAAAGGTTGATTAGTTTGCGGTGGTGGCGGTGGCGGCGGTTGCTGTTGTTGTTGTTGTTGCTGTTGCTGTTGTTGTTGTTGTTGATGATGTGGAATGAGATTCCAATTAGCTGCACCCAACTGTTGAGGCATTAAAGAACTTAAAGATGTAGTTAAAAGCGTTGCCGTATTATTAGGTGCAATGTTTTGTGATCTTGTAACTGACATACTATTCCCTGTCAATTGAATAGTACCTGAAGCAGATGGTAAACTGCTTGTAGTAATAGAAATTGGTTCTTTATTTGCGACTATATTAAACAAATATATATTAATTATGCATGCATTGTAATCATTATATATATTATAAATTAAATAATTAAATTAAAGATATAGCATTACCAGAAAAATTAGCATTGTTTCGTTGAGATGCAACACCTGGTGGTCTACGAGTTGGAGGATTCTCGCACCATTTACAACCAACTCGACATCGTTCTGTACAATCAAATTTTTTATGTCCAATAGAACCACAATGATGACAACGTGCATCTATAAATACTCTTGCCATCTTTTTTTTTATTCAATTTTATTTTAAACAAGAATTTATATTTAATGAGATTCAAAATAACAAAATTTAAAATTTGTAAAAGGGGCTTTTTTGATGGTTGGCAAGTTTTTTTTTTTATTTAGTAGATCTTTTTGTGTTGCAATCAATATATTAATGCGACTCAAAAGATGATTGGTTAAAAATATTGTTTAGGAGATGATATACCAGATTTACCAAATGGGGCATGCCGAACAAAAAAATTTTAGGAATTCAAAGATTCAAAGAGGGCTCTGGAATAGCAGGCCATCACATTAACACAGACATCTAATTGTCAAAGTGATTGACACCTATATAATGAAATTACCCAATTAAAAAGAATTTCACTCCCAAAAAAAATTTTGGATTATACCTTTTAAAAGACTTATAAAAATTTCTTAGTTCAAATATAAATTTAAATATAGCTGGATTGACTACAACACATAATAACCTCGAAATATTAGATATACCTCTCTATGAGAGTGGTTTTTTCTTTACAGTATTGTTTGTTTACTTCTTTAGATTTGCAAAGATTCAATATATTTTTTTATATAAGTTCACATAATATTTTATTATACCTGGGACAGTTGGATTCTGAAATAGCATTTTTTGCTATTTTGACAACATTGTACTGATTTCAATGCCAACAGATGTGAAGAACTCAATCAATATGTTCGTAGCCTCACAAATATTATTAGCTATGAAAAAGCGTCCACAGAATTGATTAAATGGGCTAGTGACTCACTTAGTTCAATACTAGTTAACCTTCTTGATTGGCAGTGAATGGGTCTGAAGGGGCAATGGCCTTTTTGGATGGGGTTGCGACCTGTGTTCAATCACCTACATCTCTGATTGTGATTGGGGATGCTTTAGTTGTGACTAAGATGCCAGAATGATTATCCAAAATAATCTAGTAAAATCATCAGAATTAAAGATGGGAATCCTTAATTTGTATATAAAAAAATGATGTCAGTTCAATTCAAGGATTAAGCACCACATTTATTCAAGTACCAATACTGCATTATTGTTTTTTTTAGGGGAAATATTTATAAAGTTGATGTAAAAGAAAGTGAAACAGAAGCTTTTAATATACATCAAAATTCAGAGAAACAAGATGGGTAGGTTTCCATAAATGATTAATTATACATCCAAAAATACTTTTCTAACCTGGAATATGTTGGTTTTTTATGTCTATTCTTAGAAAAACCACACAAGAAATTATAATCTTAGGAAACAAGAAATATTTAATTATGCAGAGACCTCTGATTCAGATGTAATTATTCTTTTTACCAGTTTGCATAATCAAAAATTATTAAATTCTCATTATTTTCATTATTTTTAAATTCGTCAAGTATCAAACATGAATGGATGCTATCCCCTCAGAATCCTTTAATTATATCACCAAACAAACCAATTATAACAAGAACAACTTATAATAAATTTTCAACACATATAATTTGTGCTTTCAATGCAATGATCTGTTTTGTCAAGGAAACAACAGATAAAACTTTATATGAAAAAATCAAAAATCTTCTCAGGATGAGAAACAAAATGGTTTTAAATAGTTCAATAACTAAAAAACTTAGTGTAATCTTTCAAACAGATTATTCAGATATGATTATGAGAATAATTATGGAGACAACAGGTGAAAAGAATTACAAAACAAGTGAAGAATCTAGATTCCTTTTTTTTATAAGGCACACCTTAGTAGATTTTGTTGCAATGTTCAAGTATCTATCACCTAGGGTTCTGGTTAGAGATATGTCTGAAAGATTGTACATTGTTGAATGCCTTTCACCAATTCTTTGTGCATTCAGAAATGCATTTCCTGATGTGAAATATGAGTGAATTGAAAAGGATGTCAAATCATTAAAAAATGCAAGCAACATGATTGATATCATCAGGAAATTTTTTCTGACATGGATTTATGTAATTATTACACTATTTACGTAAGTTTATGGTGGGCCCCGTAATATTATGCAAATAAGCATACAAAAATTATGCAATTATTACATTGAGTGTAAATATTACATAATTTTTTATGCAAATATTACAACTTTACATATTAAAATTTATGGACATAGGGAAATCTTCCTGATGATGAGACCTCAAAAAACTGATTTGCTAGTTTTGAGATTAATAGATGCAATGGAAATTTTATATGTGGAAGTGTCTGGGTCACCTTATAAACATGACAAAAAACACACCATCAGGGATGTCAAAAAATTACTTGTGATGGCTGTTTGTAATTTATGCAGAATACTTTCAAATAACTTTGATTGTTCAATTGATGATGCTAAACAAGTGAGGACATATAGTATTCAAGCAATCGGAGATTGATTAACATTATTTTTTATATCACTTATTGATAAAAAAAAGTATTTAGAAATAGAATTAGCTTTGTGTGTGTGTAATTCCTTTTTCTTTTGAAGCTATCATGTGCTATACAAAAATCTTTAATTTTTTTGCAGTTATAAGAAACAAATTTATTGAACAAGAAAAAATTCAGAAAAAAATTTGTTCTTTTATTCCTTCAGATGACAATACTGAAGATTTACGAGAATGGATAAATTTACCTGATGTCAATTTAACGCCTGTAACAGAAGACAAGATAGATGAAATATTTTATGTGATATTTAATAAAAATATCATCATATACATGTTGGTAAAGTAGGTGTCAGTAAAGTGTCTGGGTCCCGATTGTATGTATTTTATATTATCATTGGATTAATTGCAATAATTAATAATATTTTATTATGTTTGTTTATGATCTTACAACAGAATTGGACAATAATTATGATAATTCATCTATTACATCTCCATCTGAAAGTTCTAATTCATTGATATTTCACATATAAATCCAAATATACAGTATATAATGAATCAAGGTCATCCATCAGTTCATCATCAAACAATGAATTGAAGCACTGTATGATGGGACTTTTTAATGATACTAATGATGAAAGTGATTTGGATGATGATCCAGAAGAATTAAAAATTCTGTTAAAACATAGGTGCATCCAACTGCTAATAAGAGGCCAAATGGAAATTAGCAAGATTATTTTAAACTTGGATCAAAATCCCAAATGGGTTCATATCATTACTTTCAGAAAATACAATATTAGAAATTTATAAAATAATTAAAGTTAAAATTAATTTGGTTTTTCATTAACAAAAAAAAATAAAATCTATTGGTTCCATTGGTTCCAGTGGTTCCAGTGGTTCCAGTGTTCCATTGGTGTTCCAGAAAAAATTCACTAGAACACTGGAACTGGAACTGGAAAATTTGTTTCAGTGTTCCAGTTCCAGCCATTTTCCCAACACTGATAACGTGTATAATTATTATCATCTGAATTCGTGTTACGTCCATTTAATTTTTATTAATTAACCCGTAGCACATTCATATTTATTTAACTTTGTTTAGTAGATATTAATGAAGATTATCCCAGACTGGGCGGAATCGCCCAATTCGGGCTAATATGTAAAGAACTTGATTTCGACCTAATGTAAAAGTAACTTTGTTATAAGTTAATTAGTTTCGACTAAATAAATAAAATAGAAATATTTTATTTAACATTTTTACCTTCTTTAACCAAAATTATTCGCTAATCCAAAATCAATTCGTTGAACCGTATTCATTCTGATCCACACAAAAATAAAAATAATCGTTATCACCAATTAAAAAAATACGCTCTTCCAAAATTTAATCGGTGACAGTATCATCAAAAATATGATTTTTGACGTTGACCCCCTTTCTATTGCCCATGCCCCATGTTAGAATAAATAATTTAGAAGCATAATACAAATAGAATGTGCTATCGAAAAATTTTAATCATACTATATTTGTCCTCATTAGCCCCCATCAGCAGACTTTGTATAGTGTAAAAAAATAAAGAACTATATAGTTGAAGAATGTTTTTTTGAACCATTTGTTTTTAAAATGACCTTAGTACACCCATTGTAATAGTTGGTTGGTATTTATATTTGTAATTAATAATTGAATTTCCAGTCTCATGTTGAAAAATCATCAATTGTGTTTGATGGAAAGATCTTTTTCTTTTTATCTAAACTTTTAGATTCAAAATATCTTTCAAAAAAATTTTTAAAAGCCAAAGCAATTTTGTGAATCTTCTGTTGTTTTTATGACAAATCATAATTACATTGGTTACTAAATTATTTTGTTCATAATCTTCACAAAATAAATTGTATTCTGGTGTTAAATTAAAAACGTAATTTTGTATCACCAAAAATTATTTGTGAAACACAAATTTCAATTTTTATTTGGTTATTAATTAATAATTAATTTTTGAATATTTATATTTACAAATATGTTTTGCAATTATAATAATTTTAATGTAAAGTAAAAAACCAATAATTTTGTCTATTAAAAAAAAATTAAAATTAAAAAAATAATACACCACCAATTGTCTAAAAAAAATAATTTTAATTAATGTTTTCACAATCGTATAGACGATGAGCAGCAGCTTCTGCTGATACAATTATTGTTATTGGATCAACATCTGGTGGCAACGGAAACCTTTGTAATAAATATTGTGTTTCTTGCACAGCTTTTCCGCGTATATAATGAATTAATTGTTCATGGTTTTTATTATATGGAGTTTTTGAATCGAATGCTCTTACAGCCTATTTATTATAATCGAGTTATAATTACAATTAGTGGAAGAAAGATAGAAGGATAGTAAATAGTAAAAGAGAAAGAAAAGACTTACTTTAAATGCGGCAGCACCTGCAATCGCTGCTGGAGAAATTGGAAATCTTGGATCTGGGCCATATTCATACATTTCCTTGTAATAATGTTCCATTTGTACTAATAATAATAAATAACATTTAATTAATATATTATGTAATAATACAGAAGCAATACATATAATATAACATAATGTATTTACCTGGATCGGAGCCAAAAGCATTTGGTACAAAGGCTTGGAAACCTCTTAAATTATAACCGTAGGCAGTTTCGTTATGTTCAAAATTTGTTGAATACATTTTGTTTGATTTTTATTAGAAGTGTAAAAAAAATATTGTTTTGTAATAATTTATTTTATTTTTATTATATTATTTGATTATTTGATTTGTTGATTTGTTGATTCGTGTAAATAAAAATATGGAATTTTTTTTTAATAAAAAAAAAGAAAAAAATTATTTGGGGTTTATATAAGAAAATTTTTAACTATTTATTATTAAAATTGCTTTTCTAAATATTTTATTTTATTAAATTAAAATAATCTAAAAATAAATTATTTTGCATGAAATTAAAACAATATAAATAATATACCAATAAAGAAAAATTTATGGAAAAAAAATGGACGATGACGTTTAAGTTTCGTGGGAAAATATAATTAGGAAGATCAGATCATCCGAAATATATATTTTAAACAAGCGGGCGTGATTTTTAAAAAAGAATTTTGTATCGCAATTTTTTATTACACAAATTAAGAAGTTCTGCGTAAATAAGATGTCTGGGTGTAAGGTGTAAGCTCCAACGTTGCGAGTGGCTCTTGTAATATACTTTAAAGTATATTATGGGCTCAGGTTACATAGATCTAAAGGTCCAGGATAACCAGAATTTGTTAGATTGGATTTTTTCAAGATCATTGTTTCTTGCAACATGGTAGTTTTCGCATAATCATTTTCGATGACATTGTTACAAATTTTCATGTGGATCTGGGACATGTAACGAAACTTGTCTTTTTAGATCTAAATTTTCTTTCTTGCAGTAATATTTGAATTATAATTACTTCTTTAATACTACAAGAACCTATTTGGGATCGTGGTCTTTAATTTTCTTTATTTGTATAATTTTCACTTAAATATCAATATTAATCGCTGTCAAGCATTTTTTTTATATGTCCATTTTAAATAAATATAAGATGAAGCTGAAGAAGCTATATCATCATTTTCGGAAGAAAATGAAGATGAAACTACATCTTTAAAACCCTTCCTTCCCATATGCATACTAAGGTGATTACACAACAGCTAGACTTTAAAAAAAGTCACCCCATTAGCTTGTGATTACTAGTGATTTTTAAGGGTAACCGACACCAATTTTTGGACGAATTCATCTCAGAATGGTTTAAATCTTCTTATATAACAGTTAGCTGTGATGAAAGGTTGCATAAAAATTTTAAATATAAAAATTTTCTTTTAAATTAATTAAAACATGACACCACTGCAACTGCAACTACCATAACCACCTTCTATTCCTCCTCCTTGTCGTTATAATAAATCAAATATTAGTAATATATGATGATTGAATTGTTTTTGTTTGTTAAAAATCTTGAATTTGTAATTTGTAAATAAAGAATTTTTAATTTAATTAGAATATTTTTAATTTTTGGGGTGGTACTTATCCGGCAGTGACATACTGTGTGTGATTGTAATTGGACGGACCAGTGCGCTATTATCGGAAAATTTATAATTGTTTTAGGAAAAAACTTGATTTTTAAAAAAAATTTTTATTTGATTCGCTCTAGAACAAAATATGAATTTAATTATTTTGTTTATCAAATTTTCCATGTTTAGTTATATAATGTAAAAAAAGGCCTTAATTAAAACACAAAAACTGTTTTTGACACACTTTTAATTTAAAACAACATACGATTAATTTCGCAGGATCACAATATCCAATTGTCGAATTCTCTTTACTCACGTACCGCATTTAGTTATGTATGCAATGCAGTAAATATTGTTTGTGTATTATTAGGGAAAAAACAAGTTTTTTTGTTTCCAATTTTGTTTTTAATAATAAAGATGACGGTACCAATTAAAGATCGTGGGTACTTGAAATCTTTTAGTGTGAAAGAAGGATTTATTCCAACTCATTCAATAAATAAAATTACTAAATTTGTTAAGTTATAAAAACTATTAACGAATTATATTTTAATTAAAACACATTTATTATTGTTGTTGTTGATCAATGAGCGAATAAATAAACAACCACGATCGTTCTCTACAGAAAAAAATCTTTCTCTTCTCGGATCTTGTTCGCAAATGTTTACTATTACGGAACAATACAATCACCTTAAATTGTGGGGCAATTAAAAAAATAAAAATAAATATAGTTTGCGCCAAGCTTTCTTTCATCAAATTCTTGTTATATTGTTACACATTTATATATATAATTATATCTGTAATGGTCACGTGATAATTATATCATTCGTTTTAAATTTAGAAATCGTAATAGTGTGTGTGTATATAGAGGAATCGTATTTAGGACCCTAATTTGTTTCAAAAGCTGAAAGGCATCGCTTATCTTCTATTTTGGCATATAAAAGAAATCAATTGTGGAATCCTTTCATATTAAACTTTAGTATTGTTGAATTCGTTAGCAAACAATCAATATATTATGTAAGTTGGTATCAGAACAACTTCGAATGCATGCACGTACATCAATTCCAGTTTGTTACAATCCTAGAATTTCACACGTTATAATCAGTAGCTTTTTATATTATGTATTAATTCTGTATGTTAATTCGTTTAGTAATCATTCAAGGGCTCGAATGATCGAGTGAAAAAAGATTTTGCTTTTACGAGTGCGTGTCTAAGGCTGAGATAAGAGTTGATCAAGATGATGTTGGTAGAAGCATCGAGACTAATGTTTGTATTAAAGAATCAATGATAGTCTTGATAGGTTCTAATTAGAGAACAACTGTAAAAATTGTGGAGACGAGGAGAGGATAATTATGGCGAAGGTGAATTATCAATTGGTTATTAGACTATTAAACAAAGAGTTTTAGCAAAAGGCTATAACAAAAGATCGTTTGTTAAGAGTATATCCAAAACTATCAATTATTTGCAATTTGGACATTGAGTGAGGATTAAGATACTTTAACAATGCTTTAATAATACTTATATAATTACAACAATAATAATTACTACTACTATTATTATTATTATTATTATTAAATATTGATGGCAGAAATGCAAAAAAAAAAGTTAATTTATATTTGATAAACATCATTAAATATGTATAATTTGATTTTCCAAAGAAAAACAAATAACTGTTGGAATCATTAAAAAAGCAAAAAAAAATTGTTATATATATTCATATTGTAGACCAACGCACTAACATTTAACTTAAATCTTCATCATCAAAATCATCAGGAAAATCTAATTATTAAAAAAATTTTTTTTAATAAAAATATGTCTTTTAATATGAGTAATTAAAGTTTTCTTTACCGTTAAAAAACTCTTGATCCACTAATTTGTCAATTTGTTGTTGTTGTCTATGATGTCCACCTTTATGGTGGTGATGTGGATGTGTTGGGCTAGGAAAGAAATTTTCATCGTATATGCCACTACTATCAACAATACCACTACCATCGCCTTGTTGTCGGTTATGATGAGGATGGCTACTTCCACCACCTTTGTCCCCTCTCCCTCTACTGCTCTCTCTTTCATCGCCACTTCTTTCTTTTTCTCTATCTCTATCTCTATAATCTCCACCACCTACTTCATTATCTCTGCCACTTTCTTTTATAAACTCTGATTGAGGTTGGTACGATGAGCCTCCATCTATTATCATTTGTCCATCATCATATTCATCCATAACCATTTGTTCCATTTGTTCCATTTGTTCCATTTGCTCCATTTGTTCAAAATATTCCTCCTCTTTATGATTGATTATTTATTAATTAATACCATAATTAAATATATAATAATAATAAATTAAAGTTACTAGTCGTTACCTTCATCACCTTCAGGTAGCTGTGACATATTGTTATTAGTACCTTCCACCGTTATTGTTTTTGTCTTTGATCTTTACGGATTACCTATCGTGAAAAATTTATTATTACTACTATTGAATAAAAAAATTATATTTACTTGTGTAGCCTTAATTTATGTGTCCGTAGTAAAAATCATTTTTTTTTATATTTTTAGTATTCGTTATTTCATTTATTACAAGTCTACTATATGATTTTATTCTATCATCTTTATTTATATCTTTCTTTTATTTTTGGATTTACAAATTCAGGCATGATTTTTCATTTAATTCATTTATTGTTAGTACACAAATAAAAAAATTGATTTGTTATAATAGTATTATTTTTGATACATTTTAATATTATCATTTTTTATTGTTATTTGTCTAAATTCACAAGATCTTTATTAAAGTAATCATTTAAAAATATTATTGATAAATTCTTAATGCTATTGCTACTAGAAATGCCGCCATTATTATTACTACTACTAATATTATTCTCTGATTTTGATAATTCTTCGATTTTTTTCTTAACAGATCGAGTTAAGATTGCTATAAATAATATAAATAATCAGGATTAAATGAGGCCGTGTGAATTATATTATATTCATTTTATTATATTAATTACTTACATGTTTTTGCAATTTCAAGTGTTGGTGGTGTCAATAAAAATATTAGAATCGTTATTGCAGCTGTTAAAATATCCTCATTATTACTGTTTAGACAATCTATTATCAATGGTATTCCTTCATTATTTATAATATATTCTTTATTTCTTTGTTCTTATCAAATCAAATTAGTTATTATTAATTAGTTAAGCGATAATGGTTATTTAATGGTTAGTTGATCATTATTATTTATACTACTTAATTAATTACCTAAACATAAATTACATAATCCTCCAATACCAAACTCTTTTAATTTCTCATCATTTTCAGTCAAAGCATCTAAACAATAAAACCATCATTATTATTAAATATTGAAATATCCACAATATTAATTAATATATCAATAAATATTATAAATAATCAAACAATTACCAATGAACAAATCAACAATATTCAATTCAAAAAGCCAATCATAATTAATTGGATCATAAGCAAAATTCGCTAAGTTCGCAAGAACTTGATATTTTGACTCTAGAAAATCATCATCATCACATAATCATTAATATTTAATTTTCTTTATTATAACAATTGTCCTATCAAGTTTGTTTACCTTGATCTTTTGTATCTTGATATTCGTTAACAAGTTCTTGTAGATAATCAGGTCTGTATTATTATAAATGCAGATCATTGTAAATGTAAAGTTTTCTTTTTGTAGAAACAAAATTTACATGCCTGCTTGTTCCTGCTTTTCCGATTTTCCTCTTTAATTGATTATGTGATGTAAACATTAATTTTTTTGAAAATTAACGATCGACATACCAAAAGATTTATTGGATTTTTTCACCCAATTTTCCTGCGCCACAACTACAATTTGAACCGGGAAACGACACGAATATATTTTACGTATATGCATAATTTGCAAATTAATATGTTCATATTAATATGTTTTTTAATACATTAACTTGTGCACATTCTACGTCAAGGGAAGTGGTGGATATGACGTAATTATTGGTTGATAGTGCGCTTGACCCCTCCCCCATATCAGACATTAAAGTCTTGCAAATTTTGTTTAAAATAAAATATTTCAATTTTTGATTCGAGGTCTTTTAATATTTAAACAGACAATTCAATTTGGTATTCTACTATTTGCTATGTTGTGGAACTTTGCACAATACCTAACCAAAGGATGGTTTAGATTTGGGTTTATGCTTCATTATAATTGATTCTTCGCACTCTGTATCAACTAAACTTTTGGTTATCTGATTAGTGCTATTAGTTAAGAAGAGGTAGGAGTAGTTGAAGAAGATGCGATAGTAGTGTCGCTTCCTTTATTATTGTTATTTAAATATTCTGAGTGTTTTCATTAGTAATAAAGTCTTCAAGACTTGAATCATCTTACAAATCATAATATGTGACCTTTTCCAGTAAACAATTTTATAGATTAGATCAAAAGTGATTATACGATACAAAACTCAAAAAAAACCATTTTCCTACAAACAAAGAGGGTCCAATATTTTCACCCGTGTAAAAAAAAACAAATTTGGTCAGATGACCTTGAAGACTGTTTTTGCTGGAAAAGGTCCCATATTTGATCTATAATAATAATACATTTGTGTGTAATTATTAGAAAGATCTAATTGAATCAAAATACCTTCAAACGTTAATAATAGTTAAATCATCTGTAGAAAGTTTCGTAAATTTGCTTCTTTTTTTTTCTGAAAAAAATTTATTTTTATTTTTAAGCTTGGAACTAATGGTTTCTGACATCACTCTAATAAACTTGCCCTTTCATTTTTTAAAAAATAATTGATAATAATTTTGGAACACAAAACACGAAAAATATTTATTTTAACAAGAGAATTAGGCATTCGTTAATAAACATAGAAGTGTTATGTGTTATTTATTAGTAATAACCAGAGATTTTCTTTTTTTTTTTAATATATTAATAAACTTTTTTTTTTATTTACCAAATAATATGTATAAGATATTGGGCACGCAACGGCCAATATCATGACGTCCTGGATGTCACTGAAATTGTCCATCGCACGCCCAATATCGATGTTATCGGGCAATCGCTATTAAGCTATTCTTTCAAACGTCACCGTTTATTAAGTTTAATTATATGATTTAATTATATCTTATAGAAATGTATAAATAGTATATCAATCATATTGACGTCATTTTGTACCTAAAATAACAAAGCAACCAAAAATGGCTTAATAATATTGTTTGCCCAATAACTTTTAATATTCAATTACTATTATTACTATACTATCCTTAAATTTACGCCAAATTTGGCGTAGACTTTCGAGTTAGTGCAGACCCCACCAAACGGAAAATTACCTTTTTTTTTTTTCCTCGGAAAATAAATAATGCGGAAAAACATGTATTCAAAAAAATCCTTTTTAAAGTTGTTATCTTGGGATGTCTGGTCTAAACTGCAAAGTATGCGAAGATACTTGTAATAAACAAGGTTACTTGGGGAGAAAAAACAGTTTAGAATACAAATTTTTACTTTAATTTGTACCCAATTTGGGCAAAATCCTTTAAATATTACAAAATGAATAAATTAATTATTATTACTGTGATATTCAACAAAACAATTTCTTAAACATAAAGCAACATCACATAGAGTACAAGATACATGTGAACGATTATCATTGTAGCATTTATTCCTTCTTCCTGCCTTTTGATATTTACAATACTCATTACAATCCTATTTTCTCTATATTCAGGAAAATGATTTCCTGGTGTCAGTCTTTATGATTCACTATAATAGTATTTTTTTAAATCATACCATTGAAATTTTAGATCAGGCGATATTAAAAAAAAATCGTACAATACAAATTACCACACCCGGTGTTAATACTGAAATGGTACAGTGCAGATCATCTATACTCAAAAGTCAAAATTTTTGAAATATTATGTGATCCACACATTGGATTTTAAAAAACCCACCACCATTCAATTCAGCTTTAAAAGGG